>JASVER010000107.1:325197-342726 GCA_030449065.1 Oceanodroma leucorhoa
CATTTTTCCTCCCGTGACGACCCTGATAAAAAGACGAGATAACACAGCCCACTTCCGTAACCTACGGATAAAACGCCCTGACCCTCACCAAGAGCTTCGGGATTTCCCTGGGAAACGCTTCAACATGGGTGCTGTGGAAAGGCAGCGCGGGGGGGGCAGGGGAGAGCCTCTTCCCTCCCTGCGCCGGCATCACACCGCCGCTCCTCCGGACGAAGGGCTACCTGGGCTCGCCTCCCATCAGTTCCCCTCCTGGGTGTAAAACCTACCCTGGGCTGGCCCCAGTTTCACTTTGGAGCCAGCATGTATTTTTTCTCCTGAATATTTACACATATATATTGTATATATACACATGTACACGATCCATATAAGCACACAACTCTGTTTTCTCCCTTAAATACAGCTACGGAGTTTCCCACAGAAAGAGAGAAGTTACCACTTGGAAGACACCCCTGCAGCTCTGGGGCTGCAAAACTTGCYGTGGATGATACTTGCTGATGATTTCTGCTCATGAAATGTTAAGGACCTTACTTTCGTTAGTGTATTTGATTTTTTAGAACAGCCCATTTCTATCCCCAGAAATATATTTTGTACAAAGACTGCAAAATTATCATTCGCTCAGTGTAGGCTCATTGCAAATTCGTTACTTTTTTCCCCCTCTCAAATACTCCAAATTATCCAGGATTGCATCCAGGCTTTTTTTTCTAGAGCCCTGGAAAACCAAAGCCATGCTCCTTTGCTTTATAGAAAGTCAGTTTGTCCCTGTGCCGTTGCTCGTGCTGACTGTGGGAGTTGCTCGCCCAGCCCCTGCGAGTGCCAGCGCTCTCGAGGTGGCAGGGTCATCTCCTCGCCCAGCCCCTGCGAGTGCCAGCGCTCTCGAGGTGGCAGGGTCATCTCCTCGCCCAGCCCCTGCGAGTGCCCGCGCCCTTGACGTGGCAGGGTCATCTCCTCACCCAGCCCCAGCTCGGGCCAGGCCAGCTCCACAGCCATGGGCAGTGTGGCCTCCACGAGGAACGACAGGGACRGGTCTCCTTCACTCCCATCCGGACTGTAGGGCAGACTCCATAGATCCCATCTAATTGTTTTGTGTGATTCATTTKCTTTTATCTTCTCAAAATGTAATCTTCAATCATTCGTGGTTTGCCCAACCACAGCTCCAGGTGACACCGTGTTTCAAATGCTTTCCTCATTGCCTGTGCGCGCACGCACTCATCCGCGGCCGTGATGACAGGGTTGCAGCTCGCTTGTTGGCAGAACCAGTTCACGCAGGCTGAGGAGGGAGGCTGCCCGTTCCGCCTTGGTTATATGTTTAYATTGTTTACTTGCAGGAATTATTCACTGTTTGCTCCTGGTTTTGTTTTTTAATGGATGTATAATTTATTAGGTGCACTCATTAACTATCTGGGAAGCTTTTCTGTTCTTTTTCCTGTTTCTTGGATATGCAAAACATCCACAAGTGTGGAATTTCAATTAAAAATTGCATTTATATTGCTTAATTCCTTCTACATAGACTGAAGYAGAGCTGGATGAGAGATGAGTTTGGTCCATAGTTCCTTCATGGTTATTTTCATTGTATTACAGGAATAGTCTTCAAAACTATTTCATTCTTATTTTACCCACCTATATTACAATGCGTACGAGAGTTTTCAACATGTTAATTTGCAATGTAAAATTACAGCYCCGCTGGTGCGGCGGGGTTTTGCTGCTGATGCTGGTGAGATAGGATCTCATCCAGAGACACGGCATAAAGCAGGAAAGCAGGGATGGAAGTGCATGGCTGGGGCCAGCACTCTACAGGTATTTTAAAACATCTCTTTGTCAACCACAAGTCAATATTTATCTGATCTGCCTACATACTTGTGTCTCCCCATTGTCATTATAATACTTCCCAAGTATTAAAATAGAACTAACAATTCGTAGCCAGCTTCTACCTAATTCTTCTTCAGGCAAACACTTAGGTTAGTGGGAGTGTGCCTCAGTGAGGATGTCAGCATCCAGCTGATAAGAATTCAGGATGACTGRGATTTTTTTTCCAAACTTACTCTAAAACTAATAGAGAAGAAGAAAAAAAAAAGGGGGGGGGGAGGGGGGATGATTTCTACCTATTGTTAATTTTATCTGCCTTGTCCATGTCTTTGAGCACTCCAGCTCTTAGTCTGTCTTTATTCACTAAGGCTTCCAGGAGAGCCAAAGAGGGTGTGGGGGGGATCTACTTTTAAGAATTTACCATTTTCTTGACATTAGCTTAATACAGCTGTGACTTTAGATTGGGCTAGTAGATTACTTTAGCAGAGGCATTCACTCAGAACAACTGCATGCAGTTTTACCCCCCTATTTCCTTAYGCTAGCTTGAGTAGCAACGCATTAGACAAAGCCAGGCCTAAAAGACCTTCCTACTGCTATGTGGCATGGGGAACACCAGCCTAAGCAAGCCCTCTCGACTTAAAGGGGAATCAGCACGCAGATAGGAACCACTGGGGAATGGGAGAAAAAGCAAGGCCAGAATTGCAGCGTCATTGAAAAAAGATGCAAACCGGGTTTGAGGCGCGCCAGATCTGAAGGAACTTTAAGCATCCCTTCAGTCAAGACTGCAGTGGCCCTTTGTCTCTGCAAAATAAGGCTGCGTGTGGAAAGGATGCTGCCTGTCRTTCCTAGCTTAGAAATTAGCTGACCCTAATTAGGTTGGAGGGGTGGGGGCGTTTTACGAAGGTGCTTGGGGACCCAGAGGTGCAACTATCCAGCAAAAGGGGTTTGTGGGAATGCCTGGAGAGGCCAGATGCCTAACGCTCATTGAATCAGCACGAGCAATTGTAAGTGGTACATAAACTGATGGTGGAAGTTTGTGACTCCTTTTTTGCTAAGGAAAGTGAAGGGATCTAACAYAGACATACCTGGAATGAAAGAAACATTTCAGTTTGGGATTAGGGCACAAAGTTTTCATGAAAGAAAACTTACTGATGGCTTTTGGACATTTTCTTAGGAAGATAATGATCAATCTGATCACTCTGCCCCTGCCACCTCCCCTCAACCGATTTTTGAACCATATGGCAAATTCAAACCATGTTCACCATGGGAGCAGAGGTTTCCACAGACTTGCACTCCTGCAGTTTTAGGGAAAAATGGCAGTGGAATAGCGGACAGAGACACAATTTGGGCTGCCTGATGGCCCCRCTCAGGACACGCTTATCTCCAGACATGCTGCTGGCAATCCCACCTCTTGTCTATCCGGTACCTAACAGATATGGGCGCGGCTGCAGGATACAGCAGCGTGGTTTTGGGGGACCGGGAAGAAGGAAATAGAGATACTTCCAGGATCGAATAGAGGATCGTAGGAAGGACTGTAGCACATCAGTGGGAGGTGTTTGGGCCACAAAAAGGGTGGAGGGTTTGAGGRGAGAACTGAGGGCAGAAGACTGACTATTGCAGTGGAAAGTGCCTAGTAACGTGGAATAAAAATCTATAGGAAGCTTGTTTTATCATTTGCACTGCTCATGGAACTTGTTTATTCTTGTTCAAAGCAAGAGTATGAATCATTCCTCTTTCTATTCCTCTTATAGAACAATGCTCTAATTGCCTTTTCCTGAGMCCTACCTCACATTAATTCTGATGGCCAAGAAAAACACTCAGGACTTGGCTCTTTGAAAGATTTGCTTTAGAAAATAAAAAAACAAAATAAAACAAAAAATTCAAGAACTGTCCCACACTTTGTATGCCACATACAGATTTTCTGACATTTAGAAAGGTAGTTTTCTGTAAAACCAGGGGACTCAAYGTCACTGCAAAGGACTAGATGAGTAGCATTCTGTGAGTGTTTAAAAGAAGCTATTTATAAACTGTCCAGCTGCAAAAAACATTTTTAAAGCTTTAACTGGTGAAACTATCTCATCTAGGGCCAAAATATCTCACTAATAGCTACATTTTCACAAGGGAAGAAAATMATCTCTGGGCTGAGGATAAGCATGAAAGATGAGAATACAAAGGCTAACTTTTGAGAAAGTTGAGAATAGTGCCTTGCGCTGAAGGCATTTCCTTAACAACAACGGGTGTCACTGTCATGACAGTGGATAATTTTGCCTCTAGCATCAACAAAGCTAAGAGCAAAGTACAAATTCCATGACTGGGGGTGGATAACGATGCTAGGAGAACACAGCTGTTTTCAGATGCCAGCATGAGTTTGCAATCCTGACAGCCAGTCAAGTCTTGTTTTGACTCGTAAACCAGGGGAATGGGGCTGAAGGAGCAAATACGAGCATAASTTCTACAGTCACTCTACAGACAACAACCACGTTTCACTGTGGAGAATAGTACTTAGAGTTACTTCAGCTGATAGCCCTTTCAGCCGGCCACGGGTTATTAGTTATACACGCAAATGTCAGAGCTGCAGTTTCCCAAACAAAAAACCACTGAGATGACATGAACATGGACAAACCGAAGGCTCCACTGAAATGCCATAGAGTAGGCACAGAGCTACTGCATTATGAGATGTCTCTGGTACCAGGGGAAAAGGACTTACTAATATCACTAATCCCTAGAGGGGTGATGAAGATKTAACACAGTGGAGCTACAAACACCAGCATGGTGTGACCTGGGACCGCAGAGCGTGACGGTGGGGTGTGGGCTGTGCCAGAGGGAAGGATGGGACTCAACTTATGGTTTGGTGCAATCCCTTTTCTTCACCATTTGAAGACACTTAGGGCTAGACACAGAAATCCTTTGGCCATGCAGTCAAGACAGAAATCCCACCAACTCATCAGTATCATGGCACATTGTATTTAAACAGGTTTTGGACAAATTTTCTTCCCCAGCTTCATCCCGTATGAGTTTTTTCTCTCCTCAGTCATTTTCTCAATGTACTTTAGAGCCCAACTCATACCTTCATCTTCCTTCACCATTTTTTGGCAATTTGAGTTTTTCACTGTTTATATTGTGAAAGAAACTATTAAAATTTGTATGTTTTTAATACAAAAACTTCCAAATACTCTTTTTATAAGATTCTTACTTTTTTGTTTTATTTAGTTGACACATTACTGAACACATTATTTTGGATCTGAGACTTTTGTACTGAATGTCAGAGCCAACCACCCACTAACCTCACAGGGAACAAAAAGTAGTTTTCTCAGCTTAGYTGGAAGAACTGAAGATTTTGAAGTAAGGTGAAGAGATGGGAAAGTTCTGTAGAAGGTGCCCTTAGAAACCAATACACAAGAGACTATGGTTTTCACAGCACTTGAATCTTTTGCTTTTGCATATCTTATCTAATGAATATCAAAGTTCAAATAAAATKCATTTTAAAGAAACTTTCTGAGAAAAAATCTTTTGCAACGCATGTCAATGAAGAACAAACACAAAGTTTCACCAGGCTTTGCTCTGCAGCACTAGGAATGGTCTTGTGTCTGCAATGTAAAGCCAYGAATAGGTATAATTCTCACTGAATCTCCCCCAGATTTGATCTCCATTTGGGACGTAACAACATAAACCAGCTTGATTTTGCACAACAGGAGTCCACACAGCTGTAATGGGYCTCAAGCCTGCATGTTTTGTACGCCTTTTCTGACTACGAGAMGATGTTTTCTATGCAAATATCTTCTTTAGTTTAACTGAGCAGTATAGCAAGATTGGAACATGATTCTGTAATACCTCAGCAGTCTTCAACACACTGAACACATAGCCGATTGTCTTTGCACAGATGGTCTTAAAAATGTAAAGCTCTAGCACACAGCATGTGCTAAATATATCAGTACTTTCAGGTCCTAACTGCTCATCAACTCCCATAACTTTAGGCATGGAAAAAATGGAATTGTAGACCCGTGATTTTATAATTCTCACATAATTTTATTATAAAATCCTTATTTTATATATATGGTCATATTTCCAGTTTAGAGAACGTAAGTACAAAAATAAAGTGAATTTTAGAACTTGGAAAATGAAAGCATCTCTAAAAACTGCAAGAAAGAGAATTTGCTGAAGCTGCGTCTGCTGTCTTGGGTAGGAATAATTAACTTTTCTGTTTGCAGTGTAAGTAACCAGATAATGCTATGTAATTGCTTATGATTTGCATTGCTTGAAATGGTATTGCTAATTTCCAGTGATGATTAGCATGTCATTTAAATAATTATTCTGCACCATATCATTTGGACACTTCAATTGCATGCACATCTACTGTGAAATTCCTAGAGGTGTTCTCAACATTTCAAGTTATTTGTAGGCTATACCATATCTTGGCTGTTTCAGTGTTTTGGGAAGTAACAGCAGAAGAGAAATTAATAATGCTGTGTTTAAATATAAAATTTACTAAGAAGTTTTAAAAGCTTGACTATCATAAGCGTTGACCTGTCTGATTTTATTTACAATACTGTATCTTAGCCCTCTGGAAAAAATGTATGATTGTCTCAATAGCAGTCTAGGCCTAAAATGGTGAGAACTTTTCTTTCTCTGGGTTCAGTTTTGCCTTGATGCACTTGAAACCACGAAAAGGGTTTCTAGCACTTTTTACAGCGGCTCCCATGCTGCTGTCTGGTGCGTCTCTGCTTACAGCAGTCAGTGCCTGGACTGACGGTCTGACACAAAGACAAGGGAATTCAGCAGTCCCTATAAATCAGCCCTGTAAAAGCATCTGGGAGGGTCTTTGCTAGCGGTGACCAGCTCCTAGGTYGTTATAACCAGCTCCCCTGGAAATGGTCAGTCTGATAGTACACCTTTGCTACAGAGATGTGGGCACCGCTGGAAGGGCTCAGCTGAACAAACATCCTTTCTCTTTGCTTGTTTTATTCTGAGTCATCTCTTGGCATGCTCTCTTGAATAAACCCTCATTCRGCATATGAAAAAATGGTGACAACATGGCAGTTCTGGGGCAATTATTATCAAATGCAGCGTAATACCCTGCTTTTTACAACTTCCTTGTCTTTCAAGCAAGCAATTGCTCTAGGAAAGGTCGGTTTTGCTCTGAGACCATGTGCACAGAAGGAAGCCTGAACATGGTGCGTTGTCTTTAAGCAGTCAGCTGCTAATGGGCATCCCTCACATCCCACACGTACAAAACTGAGCAAAGACTGTAGGAAAGGAGCTGCTGATTCTCACCACATACCTTTCCTGGAGGAAAAGTCATCGATACTCACTAGTGCYGGGGAGCAGCGGTTTATCTTGCCCTGGCAGAGACCACTTCCAAATGCCCTCTGTGCACTGCATGTTTTTCCATGGTTTTTCATCCTGTTCAGAGCAGAGGATGGATCTGAAAGCTGTATACCTCTCCATCCTGCCCTTGATAGCTTCTCCTTAGTCACACCTTGCATGCATGAAACTTCCTGCCATCATTTTTGAAGCTGCAGCATTATGTTTTCTAAATGTTTATCGCTGCATTATGACAGTCACTGCTGTCAAACACTTATAAGAATGCAACAGACTGAGGGTATTTTTCTTTCCTCCAAACTCTGTTTATTTGCGGTATGGAGCTGGACATTGCCAGTGCAGATTAACTTGGCCACCAGGATTGTTCAGTCCCTGCGGAGACTCAGCCAACACAAAGCATCCTGAGGAGGGCAACAGTGGCTTTTGTTGGGAGCTGCTGACTTGTTAAAATTTTTTTTTCAGGTAATTTATGAGTTCCAGCAAGAAGTCTGTTCAGGATTTAACAGTCCAGAGAAGGAAGAAAGGTGGGAGTGGAAAATGAGCAATGAAATGGATTGAGGCTAGTGCAGCCAGTTCATAGATTTATTTTATCTTCAGTTCATAGATATATTTTGTTTGTATGCATGAACTTTGGGTAACTAATGCTTTTTAAACCACTAAAAAATATATGCTCAGTCAATCCATTCAACTATGAAGAGCTTGGAAATTCTCTACTTTTCATTCTATTGCCACCCACATCACAGATGTCATCCTAAAACCATAAATAGTTCTTGGTTTTTTTGCTTTATTTCTACTATTTACATGACAAACCTTAATGTCATTGATCCTATTTTAAAGACGGCAAAAAATCCCACACCCATATGTCAACGTTTTAACATTGATTGACTGGCAGTAAACCAAGACGGATACATATGTACATTTTTTATGGTATAGTAGTTAGAAACAATCATTAGGAGGTCTGACAGCATTTGCCTTGATTCATTAGAAATAATACAAGTCATCCACTTCGAACACTGGAAGCCATGACATTAACTGTACAGGGCAGTACRAAAAAAAACTTTTATATTCTGGGAATTTGCCCTGATTCTAGCAATTAATACGCAGCTACTGATGAAGCAAGGGTACTGCCATTCTTACATATGGGTAAAGGAACTTGAGATTACCATTTGTTCCAGGTGTGACCAGCGTATTTCCAGAGTCTCCAGCTGTCCTGCCCTGGCTTTCTGAAGCAGTTTGCAACCCCTTAAAAATGTGACCATCTTCAGACTGGGGTAAGGAAGGAAAAGGGATTCATAAGCAAGACAGAAATATAGGGCTACTCTGCACTTACGGACCTCTTTGTGGAGACATCACTGAATTCAGACACAGGCAGACTGAGGAGATATCTTGCCTGGGCGGCTCCCTCATCCCTCTTCAGAATGGAGTCATCATTGATCCTTCACCTCTAATAACTCATAGTAGGAGTGATTTTCTACTATGCCTCACTCTCAGAGCAAACATTTTGCTGTTGAAATGTATTTAAATATCACCAAATGGCAGGCTGTTTCAATATTTTTTGCCGGAGAGAAACCCGGCCATACTCTGTCATCTCCCTTTAATGCAAACTCTATCATCAACTGTCTGTACGGCTATTTTAATAATCCTTATTTTTAACTATTTTAGCAAAAATATTTCCTCTGCATCAAATTGTTGAATATCAGATGTCATCCAAGAGGCGACCGATCACACCTGACAGGAGCTGCCGCGCCGTCTGACTGGGAGGGTGGATGTTACAGCAGCATTTACAGTGCTACAGCCTGACCTGTGCCCCTTGCACGGACACTGTGCAAGTCAACAAGACTTGAGACATCCATTGATTGTTTTAGAGAAGACATCCATGCCCACTCTGTTATCTCTATTTATTTGTGCTCATTTGGGGAATATGCATTCTTTTGAAAGACAATGGCAGCGCCTACAGAACAATCCTTTTAACTAGGATTGTTCACCGGATCATCCATCCGGTTGGCAGCTTTCCTGTCAATGGCTGAAGAGAAAATAATGTTTTAACTCCCTTCCTTAGCAGTTACGAGGTCTCTAGCAGTGCAACAGCTGAGAGAAGTTGCATTCCTTGGGTGCTTTCTTGCATTAGCATCTACAAATCCGAACCACAACTATAACTCAATGTCCATGCTTCTAGCAGAATTAATATAGAAACTTTGGGTGAGCTTCTGCAATTTTATCTGTAGCCTCAGACAGTCAAAGAGACAAGACTATAGAAATAAATAAAACAAAAATATTGATCTAAATAGATTGGGTAAAAATATTTCTCTGAGATTATGGGATGAGGTTTTTGAGGACAGAAGTGTTTCCAGAGACCTGAAGTGGCCCTAAGAAAATTTCTCCCAAATATGGTATTTTTCTCTCTACACAAAAACCAGTCAGTATAGATCACATMTCCCAGAATGAGATATATGATGATTTCTAGCATGAAGAATGAATTGCCTCTTCTGCTGTTGATAAAATCATCCCAAGGTCTCTTTTAAAGTAACTGCCAAACCAAGCTTGTTTTTCACTGATTTTATAATCTGCATATGAAAGACTTGATCTGGAATGGGACCTCAGCCTGGCTCCCGATTATATTCCCTCAGGTCTAAAAGTGGAAAAATTATGCACGCAGGGCCTGATTCTGTACTCATGAAGGAAGGTGCAACTAGGGCAACTGCAATGAATCCAGTGGAATTCTTCCAAATTGGCATTCACTAGTGGGAGTATAAATTTAGTCCACATTTTTGTGGGGAAAACAGTTGTGAACAAAAAAATGGCAATTTAATCCATTTTCAATTATTCTTACTCATAAAACTCAGGAACCATATACTCTTCAATTAAAGTAATTTAGATTTCAAATTAGGATGAAGGAATCTCTTTCTTGACTCAGCTAGAACTGCATTTTTAGCTAATTGGAGAGTTTTCTCTCCAAATGTAACATCCTGAGTTCTCACCCCCATCAGAAAGACATCCCAGTTGTTAGTTGTTTTTGTTCCAAAATATTTAATATCTAATCAACCCATTAGAAACAAGCTTCTCATCTTCCTTTCCAATGAAAATGAGTGGGCCAGCAGAACAGACTATACAGCAGGAGTATGCCAAGTAACAAATCAGATATCCCTTTCCTTCTAGAGTTACGGTCACTCTTGGCAGGGCGAGTTTAGAAGTTGGCAGCATCCCTTTTGGCAGTCTCCATCCCCTTGTAATGCTGGAGATCCGTTCCCTGTGTCTGAGTCGCTTGGCTTGTTCGGCAGAGT
The DNA here is from genome assembly GCA_030449065.1 of Oceanodroma leucorhoa. Lineage (NCBI taxonomy): Eukaryota > Metazoa > Chordata > Aves > Procellariiformes > Oceanodroma > Oceanodroma leucorhoa. The sequence continues at coordinate 335,601 of JASVER010000107.1, forward strand.
CAATTAGACCGCTATTGTATCCCCTCTAAGCCGCCTCTTCTGGAGGTTGTGGAGTCCTGGTCCGTTGGGTTTCCTTCATAAGGAAGCTCTTCCCAATCCCTGGTCTTTCTTGCTCTTCCCTGAATGTTTTCCTTCCTAGAGAAGAGGCACCAGAAGCGCACACAGTGCTCAGTATGTGATTGATGCAGYGGCAAAACGATGTTTTCTCTTTTGGTCTATAATTGTTCCTAATTTACTCCTAACACTTGGTTTGCTTTTCTGACTGATACCTCTCTTAAAATCAGAGGCTGGGCTCCTCTGTGGTTGCAGAGACCCAAGTAGGGAATGCAGAGGCTTCCAAGAGGTGGGGAGAGCAGGGGGTGGCGAGGGTAGCACGCAGCCTCTGCCACTCCGGAGGCAACCCAATTTCTATGTCCCCTTACAAACTACCTGAGCTCAGGTGAAGTTTATGAAGTTTCTTCTCCCCTATGTAGGTACTTCTTGAGCACAAAGCTGAAATAAATCTACAATAGAAAATAATACTATTTGACACTAACCTCGAGCCCAGAGAAATTTATAGAAATGGTCCCTTAGGCTTCAGCTAGCTATAGATCAGGTTTTAGGTTCACATCAAGTGATTTTTAAATTTTTTATTTCTTGTGAGAAGATGTTAAAGTTTGTATWAAAAAAAAAAGAAATTCCCGTGTGCTCACTTCAGCTCAAAACAAACAAAAAAAMYMCAATTTTAATATCTGAATATATGCAATAGTATGAATGCAAAAATCCYCAAATCCTTCATCTGTTTCTCATTCTGAATAAAATTGATTTAAGCACATATACATAATATTGTGGTCTGAGCAACAGCAGTTGTTTCCAAGCTGTCTTAAAAAAATATGTCCCTGTCATTATCAAGGATAAAAACTTGTCCCCTTTGAAGCTGATGAAAAAATTCTTACCAGCTTCACTGGATCAGGATTTTACTTCAGAGATAGCCATCCCTATTTTAACTCAATGTTACCAATGCTATGCTGTAATAAAAGCAGTAACTGAAATGTGTACTGTGTGTTTTAAACAGAGCTCCCAAAGCACTGAACAATCTTTTAAAGTGATTCCATATAGGAATAGCTTTTCTTTTTCAGTACAATGCAAGGACAATTTGGGTAGCAGAAAGTAACTGCCCAAGAGCAAATAGCCATTCTGGTATTCACTAATTACTCTAATCACCATTACTAGCAATTATTAATTTTGGCTGTATTTTCCCACAGAGCTGCTTTAATGTGGCCAGCATAGCCGTAACACTTAGCTAATTTTAAGCCCCAAGGTGCCACATGAGACACAGGAGTCCCGCATCCCGAAATGCCCTGCTCCGCAGAGCTCCGTCTCCTTGCCSAGGCTGCTGCGGCAGCACACTGCACCAGGCAAGCCCGAACAGGCTCTGCCAGCCCCACCCTGGCACCTCGATCAGCATCCGGCGTCAAATACAATTTTCACTATTACTGTGATGTGCAGAAAACAGTGCTGGCCAAAACAAAGGACTTCTCCAAGGTTTCCTCTCTTCTCTTTTTAGCTTGGTCCTTCTTGGAAAAACAACAGTTAAATCAGCGCAATTCCTGGATTCTTTCCTCAATTATATCATCAGCAAAGGGTTTGAAGAAGTGCAGTTTGCTTAAGTAGAAGGTAAATTGTATAAAAATACATTTGTTGCTAAAGCTGCAATCAACCTGGAAGACTGCACCAATTTAAATACTGTTTTCTATGAGATTAATTAAATCCCCGCAATCACCCAGGGCAGGTCTGCCCTAACACAGAAACACAGTTCCTGCTTCAGGGAGCCGTTAATAAAGTTAATTATAAATATAAAATATAAATATAAAATATAAATATAAAAATAAAAGCCGTTAATAACGCTAGAGAGATGCGGGCTCCTTTGGCCGCGCTTCGCCGTCCCGCACAGCCCGAGGGACCCAAGGAGCGCATGGCTCTGGAGCCCACGCGATTGATCTTGATACTCCCGTTAGCTAGATCAAACATAGGTCTGCGCGGGTAAACTGGAGTCACCTCTGCCTGAACTGCAGAGTTAGCCCACGTCCGCCATCGGTTAAATAACATTTCTGAGATGGGTTTGCAAGTCTGTGGTGAGGCTCCTTGTTGCTGTTAAACCTTGGCTATTTGAGAAGAATTTTGCACAAAGGGACATAACCTCACCCTTTTAAATGGTTCCTCATCTTTTCTTAACCAAAGCTCGTAATGCAGTTACCTGTTTGGGACATGCTGAAAACACAGGATTATGGAAAATAAATGGATGGGAATAATGAGAAATTATTGCCACCAGAAATGATGTAGTCATCCCCAGCTTTAAGCCCGCGTCCCTTTTATTGCCAATAAATTGCACAATTTGCACAATTTGGCATCAGACCATTGCCAACAAGGGTGTGTCTGTGCTTGGGGCTTCAGGTCAACATTGAGAAGGAAGTTTAAAAAGAAGCTTAAAGTTTAACCTAGAAGAAAAGAGAAAGCAGACATCTCACSAGCAGAGGTGAGTGGTCAGTGAAGGCACTGACTTTCACACATTGCTCATTGCCTGAGGCAACTGAAGTAGGACTGTATTTAGCAGCTACAACACAATAAAGTGTTTGGGGGAGAGAGGTATCAAATATGGTACCTTTGCATCTATTTAGCTCTGCATCTTTCCTATTACATGCGTTAAGAGAACAACACATTTCGTATATGGCTGTGACTGACGTGGAATTGCTCATAATTATAATCCTTCTTCTCTCCTTTTTCAGCTCCCTGAAATGTCCCCCAAATATTGTGGAAAATTAAGATTCCTTTCTGTACTGAATGCAATAGACCGCGCATGCAATAGTTTTTACAGTAGTTCCAAGACAGAAAAGGTTAAAAAGCACTTTAATGATAAATTATTCAGAAATACATTATATGAAATAAAATGTTAACGTGAAGAAAGCAGAAGATGATGTTGCAGCATCCTACAATACAATGATAGGGCATAAAAACAATGTACAGCTTTTGCCACCCCTCAAAAGTGAGTGGAAATGGGGTTGGAGGAGGAAATTTGTGTAAATGAATTTGAGTGGAAGGATGAAAAGCAAGAGAGTTCTCTTTTTCTAAATATTTACCACATGAGCTCTAGGCTTAGTTACTTAATGCTCTAGAAAGTCATACAATAAGCAGACTTTTATAAAAGTAAAAAACTGCTGATATTAAAATATTGTCAAAAAGCTTCCAATGTCAACCATGATAGTATATTAAACCACAAGGACTTATCTGAAGAGCTGTCTGACTTCAATGACCTTTGCATCAGTCCCAAACAAGCTTCTTAATCATTGAAATATATAGAAAACATAAGCATAAAAAAGGGGGAGTTAACATTTTTACCATGAATGGGCTGGCATTCAATCCATTCCTGTCCTGTGCATCCATCAGAGAGAACTTTCTTCCTACCTGTAAATAAAAAGCAAGATGTCAAATTTCATTAAACATACCTATTGTACAGCAACACAGAAATTCTGAGGATTCTTCTACGTCATTTTGGGCTTGGTTCATCAGTGAGTTCAATTTACAGTGTTACAGCTCTTCTTAGATCAAGTCTTACACCAGCATAAAACTGGCATGCTGCACTGGGTAAATCAAGCTCAATATTTAAAATGCTAAAAATCAATTCTTACCAGCCACAGGATGATTATTTTAAGTGGAAAAATGTGTATTTCCTAAGGGTTGTTTGCCACTTTTGCTCAGAATTCATAACACAACTTCTGCTGAACAACATCCAAAGTCTCCGATAGTGGTTCAGCCAAAAGTCAGCCCTCAGAATCAGCTCAGTTGCATTTCAGGGTGTTTTTCTGCAATAACTAATACATCTTTCCCACTAAAGAACAGTCCCTACAAGCTGCCAATCCGAAGAACAAATGCTTGTTGTAATTAAAGTGACTAAAGGAGAGAATAGGTCTGGACCTTAAGAAATACAGTAACTCCTCCAAAAATCTGAAGAAATTTCTCTTCTCTTCAATCCCAGCCTAGGAAGCCTTTAAATTGAACATGAAGATGTTTTCCAGTACTCATTGTGCAACTCCTCCGCTTGTGAAGAATCACGATTCAGTCACCAGAGGAATCCAGCCAAGAAGCCACCTTAAACTCCAGGCCAGGCGCTCTGCCGATCCAAGTGACCGGGGAGCCGGGGTAGCACCACATCACGGGGAGTAGGAGCGCGTGCTGCACAGACACACATCCTGCCCCGTGAATCTGTGCACCCTCGGAAAGCTACAGCTGAACACTATCCTACACGGACAAGGCTGCCGGGGGATACAAGAATGCAGCTTATTCTTCAGGTTGTCACAGCAGGCTTTCAAGCCTTGCTCTGGACTATAATATCCCATTATATACACGACATGATGCTGGACTAAGACAAAAGGGCTGAAACCATTAATGGCTTTGTTCCATAGTAAGGTAAGTGTACATAAATCACTGTCACTGTGGTCCCAGCCTCATTTCCTTTCCTAACCACACAGCCACCGGCATTTTTCCTTGCACTGGCTGCAGACCTCATGCACCCAGGCAGCGACCCACTTTGCTGAGTTGTTCCAGAAGAAAAACTAGTAAAAAAGTTAACAGTGTTCAGTTGGATCATCCCCACGAACCAACTTGCTGTGTCATCACATGAGTTCCTGTGCTAGCAGAAGGGTAAGGGCCCCCAAGTGCCACTAGATACACAAAGAGGTAAATAGGAGTTGCACCCTTCCATAGAAAAAAGCAGCATCTCACCAGGCGTGGGGACCACGCGGCTTACACGTTCTGTTAAATAATGTTCTCTAGGGACCGCACGGCACAAGATAACCTTGCTTGGGCAGGATCTAGTTATACAGTGCTGTGATCACAGGGATAATTATGAGCAAAGAAGTTTCTGTGAATACACACCAGTTTTTCTCATTCTTAGTTTTATAAGAAAATGTAAATTTCATCTTAATTTCATATTTAGCATTTTTATTATTATTATTATTATTTTTCAGTTATGCTCAACTTTGCCATCTATTCTGTGTAGTTTTCGTGCCAGAATTACAGGAAGCTTTCCCAATGCTGACTTTCATATACTTATTAGGTGGAGTTTCAGTTGACCTCAAGGCAGATACACATCAGATAAGAAAACTCAGAATACAAAAGACAGAGGCAAAGCAGTTTGAACCAGAAACGCAGCTGATGTATCTGGACCTTATTAGAGCATTTGATACAGTGCCTCAAAAAATTTTACTTGAAAAATTAATTCAGATCTGCTTGGATCTAAGGACTTTCACATGTTTTGAAAATGAATTGAAAGTTGTAGGGTTATGAAAGTGGCAATAATATTAAGTAGAAGGGCGGTGCCTGGGATAATTTGACACACATCTTTTAACAATGAACTAATTAAATGGGAAGACGACGCTAAACTGGGAAACAGTAGCAAGCAAAGAAAAAAAAAAAGGGGGGGCAAAACAAAACAAACCACCAGAAACATAGACTGAAGAATACCTGAGTAAATAAGATGAGATTTAGTGTAAAAAATGGAAGATACCAGAGTTAGATGAAAACAGTCCAAATCCATCAAGGAATATATGCAGCACTAGGAAAACAGTAACACTGAAAAAGTCCTCCAGGTGACAGGGGTAGATTAGCTCTGAGGTTGCAAACCAGTGTGGGCTTTTAAAAAGGGGTGATCTTTGATTCCACATGCTGAAGTAGCTGTGCACTATGGACAGTGACAGCAAAAGTAATTTTCTTTCTTCTTTTCAAGAGACTGAGCCTAGATTTTTAACAGACTTTAAATCATCTCCTAGGATAAATTACAAAAAGGATCCTGCTCCCTGCACAGAGACTGTTCCTACTTTTCTCTGTTTGACTTTATCCCATTATTTCGGCTTATGCTAAGCTGAAAAACTTTAAGTACGTTCCCTCTTTTGCTCATTTTATTGTTCAAGGACTCGTGGACAATCTTCAGACCTGCCACCACAATTTAGCAATATGTGTCTTTTCAGCTTTCCAAAAGGCCATTCTTCCTAAACAATTTAACAATTTCCCCATTTTGTTTGGCTCTTCAAGAATGCTCAGGGCTCAAGAACAATGTAAGTCCTAGCACAGACAGCTAAAAGAGGGGATGCAATACTGAGGAGGGGGCTTCGCCTAACATTTGCAGTGAAGCACACCTGATACAGCATGTCACACGGCAGAGGAGAAGGGAAGATGTCTGAGCTGAGACAGCTCTCAGTCCAGAGCTGACGTTCCCAAGATGCAGCTTTAGCAACACAGCCAGGCAATGTGATGCACCTGAAACATGGGCCTTACCTGCCTAGAACTATCCCCATCTGTGGGGGCATTTTCAGAACTGCAAAGAGAAGTAATTATTTTACGGCCTGTGCTAGACCTGAGGAATATAGAGTTACTCCAGATTTCCCTGATGTGACAGAGTAGAATTTGATTTAGTGAAACCTATTGGATTGCTTAACAGTGTGACATTGGAGGCTATGAATGCTTTGCTGTTTGGATTGTTTTTAATTAAACTGGGCAAAAGCTCTCAATCTTAAAATGCAACATCAGAATGTAAATAAAAACATCAGTAGCTCCTTCCTCCTCTGGTTTTCAGAATAAAATAGCTTTTATTTTCACTGTGCATAATGAAGGGAACTCACTGTGCACCAAACGTTCTTCCCAATGACAAGCAAAATATACGTTAGCCTGCTAGCTGCAATGTACTGAACAGATGTTAACCTGCCACCATAGGGGCCTTCCCATATTAACCCTTGATTAGCAGTGTTCGCCGCCTAACGAGTGCTTTGTAATCATAACTGCTGGTCCTAATGCATAATCACATTGGGGAATCCCCATAAAATGTTAAAATCAATAGAACGATTTAAAAAATGCAATTCGGGACTAAAAAGCTACCGGCATTTCCCACCTAGGAGTGTTTCCCAGAGCCAGCGCAGCCCCCTGCAGGGCGGTGGGCCTGCGGGGGAAAACCCGACCCCGGCAGCCCCACTTGGCGTCGCAGGGGCGGGCACGCCGCCGGGGCGCAGCCAGCCCCGAGGCCGTGTGTGCGGGTGCGGCACCCCGGCTGCAGCCACCGCCGTGCCGCTCGCCTCTCCTGCCGCCCTCGGGCGCGGGG
>JASVER010000107.1:343579-358692 GCA_030449065.1 Oceanodroma leucorhoa
GGGCCGCGCTCCTCGGGCGGCGGCTACGAGAGCTGCCAGAGCTGCAAGCGGGCGGCGCTGAGCGCCGGCTGCGTGTGCGTCGTCGTCTCCTTCCTCTCCATGGTGGTGCTGCTCTTCACCGGCCTCATCTTCGTCAACCAGTACGGCGGCGACGCCGGGCCCGGCGCCTCGGCCTCGCCGTCGCCGGTGGGGCCCATCTGCCTGTCGGTGGCCAGCATCCTCGCCCTCTTCTCCGTCGTCGTCACATGGCTCATCTGCTGGCTCAAGTACCGGCCCGAGGCGGCGGCGGCGACCGGCGGGGCGACCGCCAACGGCACCCCGCGGGGCCGGGCGGCGGCCGCCCGCAGGAGCGACACGTAGCGCCGGCGGAGCGGAGCGGGGCCGGGCGGCGGCGGGCGCTGAGGGGCTGAGCCGGGCTGGGCAGGGCGTGAGGCGCGGAGCGGGCTGTGAGGGGACCCGGGGCCCGCCCCGCCGCGTGCCGCTGTGAGGGGAGAGCGGGGCCGGGCGGCCCCCTCAGGGCCAGGAGCGGTTCGGCCGCGGCCCCTGCTCGCAGGTACCCCTCCTTCGGTTGGCGTTAGCCCCGTCCCTGCCGAGAGGCGGGTGGGCRGCGGCGGGGGGAGGAGGCGGGCGAGGCCGTGGCTCTCCTGGGTGTAGCGGGCCGGCCAGATCTGGGCCTGGGGCCTGCCGTGGCGGCGGGGGGCGGCAGGGCAGGGTCCAGGCCCAGGCCTGCCATGGTGACGGGCCCCACGTCCCAGCCCTGCCRCGGTGACGGGCCCCCACCCGCCGCGGTGACATGGTGGGCCCTGCGGCCAGGCCGGCCCCGCGGCTCGGGCAGAGCCCGAGGTGGTGGGGATGGTCTGCAGGGTGACCAGGCGAGGGGCTGCAGAGGGTCCGGCCGCTCTGGAGGCAGGGCAGGGCGCATCTCTCTAGCAAAGATGTCTCAGAGGGCCTCCCCGGGGAGCTGGGGCTCTGAGGTTGGGGGGCGCGCTCCTCCCCGCCTCTGTCGGGAGCATACCCGGGTTTCGGTGTTCCCTGATGGCAGAAGGACACAATCTCGATTAAAGAAATCTGGCTTACTGTTGCCCCCGCCTGGAAGATAATTGGAGAGATTCACTGTGGTTAGGAGCAGAACAGGATCACAGTGCTAAATGCGTTTTGTGTTTTCCCTTTTATGAGTACATACAGAAGAAGCTGTAACAGAAATGTATTATCTTAAAGAGACTGAGCCAAAGTTTCCCTACAATGTATTGAGTACGGTTTTCTTATAATTTTATTAGAAGGCCATCGGGCCCTCTGTTGGTTGCTTAAAATAAGCTTTATTATTTAATTTTTTGAAATTCTGATTTAATGTGGGAGAATGAAAAACTCCATTGCACACATAATTTATGGAAGATGATTTAATTAATGGAGCTCTAAAATAGAGCGAAGAGACTCCTGTGTTAAAGAGTAATATTTCACTGGCCATTTATTTCAGTTTTTACACAGTGCGAGAAGCCCACATTAAAATACGGACTTTCAGCATCACTGTAAAAGTGGGATGCGGAGCATAATTTTGTGTATTGAACATGTACCTTTGGTCGAGGTTGCTGTAATAAGACGGTGGTTTTCCCTCTTGGTAAGTTTCTCTTCTGTGTTATGAGTTTCTGTAAAGGCCAGTAGAAAATGTTTTTGTTCTGTGAAGTTGGAACATCAAAGATGTCTTTGAAATGTGACGAGATGCTCATAATATGAAATGGAAAAACATTGCCATACAGCTGGTTTTGTAGTATAGTAAGGAGAGCACTCTATATAGATACTGTTCTATGTTGCAGGATAATTCATTTGGTGCCTGATTTTTTTTAACTTAATTAGTTGTTATAATCTATTCTATTGGGAATAAGATAATGCTGCTTATTCCATGTTTCTACACAGTACTGTAATGGAATGAGGTAATTATTTTTGTGCTTAACAATTCAAGAATTTTAAAAGTGATCTTTTAGTATGTGTATTTTGCAAGCTGTCTGCATGATATTCTGACAGGTATCCTCTTAATAGACCTTTACTTGACCACTTCTATTAATCACAAGTGCAAAGGAATTTACTATGTCGAAATGTAAAGACAGCAGGTGAAGATGTGTGATGTGTTTTATGACCGCACAAGTGATGTGTACTGTGCATTGTCTTGATTATCACAAATCTGTGAAAAACAACCCCCTGACGCCCAAAAATACCCCACAAACCCAAGCGGTATTTATACAGACTCTGTTACGATGGACACAGTTTGTGGAAACAGTATATGATTTTTGTGTCACTTATGTCTATTTATAAAGATCCGCACCAGCCTTTTAAAGTCTTATAATATAAAGGCCCTGAGGAGATAAATTACTGGGATCAACTGTGGCTCTGACCGTGGTTCGTGTATTTAGACCACTGTTTTCAAACCTGGAGTTGCTCGTTAGCCGTGTAGAAGGTGTATGCCTCCTAAAATCAGGCCTGACTATTAGCCCCTGTTGACTTCAGCAGTAGTTGTGGATGTTCTGCACCAAAGAAAATCACGAGACTTTCATTTAAGCATCTAAATGAGAATTTAGATGGTTGACTTCAGGTACAAACATTTGAAAATTTTGGCCTTAACCTCTCTGTTCTTCAGTTAATGCATCTGTAGAGTTTGATAATAGCATTGACCTACCTCACAGGCAAGATGTGAGGCTTTATTTATTGAAGTTTTTAAGCAATTGGAGATCCTTGAAGAGGAGGTGCTATAGAAGTGAAAGTATTATCATAAATGATACTGTAGTAAGAATAAATATATGTAAATTAATGGACATAAACAGCAGCAATGTTTTCTAAGAAAAATAAATATATAAAATATGTACATGTGTACATCATATGCACCAATATATGATTTACCTGTTTGTGCTTCTACTGCAAATGCAGCATGCGTATCAGCATTTCTATTCAATCAGGTAAGCTCCGGTACCTTGCAGTCCAGATAAGCCCACCCAGCAGTCACTGCTATCACTCCATCTCATGTAGACATGCYGAAGCTAGCTCTGAGTGCTCATGAAGCTCAGCTGGAGCTCACGGCGTAGCTCTTCCTTTGCTTTACTCTTGCGGGCTTCCTGGCTGCAGCGAGCCGCTTGGAGGTCGCAGATGTGCTGCCAGCACTGTCCGGGCGAGCTAGCTGGCTCGCACCAACTTGGGTATGCTTACAGGAGCTGCAGTCGCAACAGAAGCTATTACCTAACTGCCCTGAAATACTGATTACAGTAAGAAATGTATACTCCATCTTTTTCTTTTCTTTCCACATCATAGTTTTATTCTTGCCTTTTCTCTGTAAACAGTATTTGCCATTTTGACTAAACCAATGGTTTCAACTGGGATCCATGGACTACTTCTAAAGGGTCTGCAAAAGGTAAGTAAGAAAAGCCAATCGATCATTAGAAGCTTAAATTTGTTACGTGAGGGTCAGCTTTAAAATGTTTAGAGGAAAGTTGAAGATCACAGGCCTAAACAGGATTTTCAGGCTTATTCACAATTGAACGATCATATTACATATCAAGTTCTACCCATATATTTGAAAATATTTCAGAGCCAAATTAAAATGGACAGTCTGACTGTATGCCAAATCCTTCTCTCTCCTTATGCAAATTTTGGGAAACTCCACTGGTTTCAGGAGCGTTAGTCTGGATCCACATCACAGTACCAGTCAGAAAAAATCATGCATTGTATACATCTCTGGCTACTGTAGAATCCCAGTATTATGTTTGTGTTTTGGGTTCCTTTGAGTGTACAGATTGCTTGTCCAAAGCCAAACTTTGCTCAAGTTTCAGTAAAAAAAAGTTAAGTGAAAAACAAAAAGAGAAAATCCATGTGACTGGTGGTGTTTTGTTATTGTAACTATTTCAGTCTTGCGTTTTCTAGTTGTTTAAAGACACACAGATATGCAGCTGAAGGGGTATGCATCAGTTACACTATCCACACATCTTGCAGGAAGAAAATGGTGCTTTGGGGCACTCTGTGGGAAAGCAGAGAAGGCGGGATATACCACAACACCATGGGGAAAATCATGGGAAATATAAGCTGCTGGCTTTTTTTTTTTTTTTTTTGCTGTGCAATATTTCTCTGTGTTACGGAGTCTGGGACACAAGCAGCTACAGCCAAGAAATGGAAGCACCAGGAAAGTAAACAAAGGCTCGAAGCTTTTTCTCAGGAATTTTTTGACCTCTGCAAGATCACGGGCTGCGTGAACTCTGAAAGATCTGTAGTTTCCAGTTGTGCCAAAAGGTCTTAAATTTTGTGTAGTGGTAATCCACTATTCCTCTACCTGAGTGGAGCATACTGGACTCCAGACTGGAAGATTAGATTAAATGTTAGGTTCATGATTTGGAATAGGCTGCCAGACATCAGTGGTATTAGTCCAAGAGCGGGAGGACAAAGCAGATAGGAGGGCAGAACCCAGCTTACCAACACAGAACCTGGGTGGGTAGTCACGTGCTGTAAACTGTTCTTTTCCATCTTACCTGGGACAGGTGACTACCACCTCTGCTTGAGGAAAGTTCTCACTCGAGCTAATGGCAGCCACAGGTTAAAGCTCAGTATATGCTATTTGTGGGGAGCTTCTGCCATTTGCGATGTATGGGGGTGCATTAGGACAATGACTACCGCATTACAACTTTCTTTCATGTTGCTCTTCTTRATACCTTGTGCTCAAGAATTCAATTTTTTAAAGCACCATTATGTTTTTAACACATATCATGTACCTTCAGTGCCACAATGTAGAAATTTTTATTTCTGCTCTCTCCTTTGAAAGTGTCTTTGGTAAATACTGCGGCTGCAGGGAAGAAATTATATTCCTTTCTGCATTCCTAGACCACAAGTAATAAATAATCATACAATGTTAATTTACATAACGGCAGGCATTCATCTTTTGAAAGGCAGGTTTGACAGAAAAACACTTGAGTATTTCATAAATGCATGGAAGGAATAAATAGCTCGATCATCTAGTTGGTTGGTTAAAAGGCCTGCATATGGAGATACTTTTGTATTCCTTTATCATGCAAAAAGCAACATAGCAGTTACTCTCATGTTTACAATCATTAGAAATGTACCACAAAGCCAAATAATAAATAAGTAGGTAACAGCTSTGGGTACTGAGTCGTACATCCCTGCAAGTTAGATCAATGACCTGAATTTCCAAAAGTGACTGGTAGTTTGGGTCTGATCTATTTTTGTCTGGGTTGAGACAGCATTTTGGAAGCACGTTTTGAAAATCAAGCTCAATAATAGTATTGTGGGCTGAGAACACAAAAGACCATCTTACTCTGAAAAGCAAGTTTCTGTCTGCATTTATACTTTAGAGAACAGAAAAGAATAAACTTCCGATATTTTTTCCTTTTTACATTATTAAAATATGGTGGATTACAGGTGCATATGGAAATACTATTGCTTCTTACCTTAATGCTCTTCTTTTGTAGCTCAAATTACCGTTCACAGAGATTCAGGTTTGCTTTCAAGGCTTACATCCAAAGTAGCTTACTGTGTATTATACTTTGTATAAAATGTCTTTTGCAAATGGTGGAAGAGTGAGTTGCCTTCACGCAGGCAGTTACCACAGACTGAAGAATACAGGTGTAGTTACAGGGTTAATGTGGATTTTCAGTTGAAATCCTGCTTCAGTGAGCAATTTCACTGGCGTGGGCGAACTGTTTCAACTGGCCAATACTGCTGGTTGTGCAAACAGACAAAATCCCGCTGAATGGGAATTTTGGGTGTGTGTGAACTACAAGCTTCTCTGGAAAACGGTGTGTAATCATGTAATCAGACCTGGTGCTGAAAACCTTTACTTAGGGGAATAGTTGTGAATCTCAAGGAGAAGTGCTGCTGCAGCTCCCTCGCTCATGTTCATACCTGGCAGAGTCCACTCTCTTTCCCGTATCGGTGTGTTCTGTGTATCAGTGGAAATTTAACAGCTGTTGAAGAAGACTTTTTAAATATGAATGTGTACATCATTCAGAGGAATAGTTATTAATCAACTCTGACCTGCAGGCTTGAGCACAAACAGTGCATTTGATATTAATACGGTGTGAGATATGTTTACGGACATGATATTGAGTACCTAATATTCATTGGAAATAAAAGTGTAGGACAATTGTTTGCCTAACTTTGTCAGAGCTCTTGGTGTGCACTTAAATCCTCCTAATAAAAATGGTCCTTCTCCCTGCGTTACGGACGTTTTGTAGATATAGTGTCCCTGCCTGTTCTGCTGGTCTAGAGGAAGTTAGCATATATTAGCACATGTTAGCATATGCTAGCGTATTTTGTTAGCGTATTATATTGTTAGCATATTCTATTCATAGAAGAATATTTTTGTGTCCCCTAATATTAACCGTCCAACTAACGAGTCCTTATTTACAATGTTGAAATCAAACTGTTAGCATATTGTATTGCCAAAGCAAACTTAAATCTTTGTTTGTATTACCCTCTGCTCATTTAAACCACATCAGAGGCGGCTCCCTGTCAGTTGCCCGTTGGTGCAAGACCTTCACACAACATTACAAATGTTCCCTTCATGTTACAAATGGGCGATGGGTCTTCCATGGCTACGATTTCTAAGGTTTCTGAAGGGTATTTAAATTTGGTGGCTCACTTTTGTTAAAGCCCTGCAACTTATCCTGCAGCTTATCCTGCATCTACATTTTATCCAGGTGCATGTAGAAAGGGAGGTATTGGGAAGAAATGCCAAAACTGCATTAACAAAATGCAGTTTCCATCATGGGGAATACATATATTCATACTAGATGTATTCAACTGCCTTATTCTTTGATCAATGCAGCATAAAATACTTCTGCTTACGTTATGGGGAAGGGGCAATACTGGCCCTCCATCTGGCATGTATCTCCTTTTACTAAAAACACCCAGGTCTGAAACCGGAYTCACAGCTCTGGTTTTGGGCGTACTTTTCACATGTCATGTAGATGGTGAGATTTTGGATCAAGGTGATTGTAATCTCTTACAAATACCTTCAGCTGAGAAATATCTCAGCTATTTTAAGGAGATTTTTACAGTAAACAAATATCGTGAGGTTGATTTGTCTCATTGGATTATGAAATTCGTGAGGAATAGCTTAAAAGATTTTTACTTTTTTTTTAAATTATTATTTATCCCCGAAACCTACTCCTGATTTGTCAAGGAATCTAAATCTTAATATTTCAGCTCATTACAGTTCTAGATGTAAGCAACGTTTCTCCATCCTACCTCTAGGTTGTTTAACCATTTAGAAAAATCCAACAAGTCCATTTCGGTTATTATTTTGTAATATTTTGATTAATAGTGAATTGCAATAACTGCCTTTGTTTTTGTTTTTGTTTTTGTTTTTTTTTTAATGACACAAATTTGAGAAATATGCTTGAGATGATACAATTAAAAATTTGCTTTGCTTTAAAATGGGAAGAATGAGACTTTTTATGACTTGGAAAATGTGGTGGTGTGTAATAATTCCAGTTTGATTTCCACATTGTGAGTAAGGACTCGTTAGTTGGACGGTTAATATTGGGGGACATAAAAATATTATTCTATGAAAAAACCTGTAACTATTGCAAGCTTTAAAGTAAATTAAATGAAACGGTAAAAATAAAATAGAAATCACACTTCTCATCAGATAGTAAACGTTTCTCTCTGAGAATAATTAAGATCTCCCTGTATTATTTAAGTATCAAAATCTTGTGGGAAAGAGGTGACATGCTAGTTGTTCTGGAAGTTCTGATTTCTTTCTGAAGGAGAGGGAAAAGGCTCTTTTTGGTTGCGATGACTAAAAGTATTCTTCCAGATATTAATTGTGTCATGTTGCCTCCCCCCAAAAAACCCACCCTAATTTCTTTATTTTCTGTGGGCCCAAGGCAAACCATCAGACTGGGACACAGRCGCTCCCCCCCGCCGGGGAGCTGTGCTGCCGATGGCATCAGGAGCGCTCGGTGCCCGCAGGGCAGGGGCAGGGTCTGGCCAGACCTGGGGGAGCTGGTCCCCCCCGGGGCCACCATACAGCTCGCCCCGAAGGGTAGCCACGGGCCTGCGATGAAAGGGCCAAAAATCCCCCGAATGTTGCGTTGTGTTTGTTCCCGTTGCGTTTTATTTAACCCAGCAATGCACTGGCGTTGAAAATAAACGCCTGGCACTGACATAAGCAGTGCTCGGCGGCTGGGGAGCAGGATCCTTTTATTTTAGCACGGATGGGGTGGCGGAGACGGCAGGAGAGCGGCGGCATCAGCCCGCTCCCGGCCCCGCTCTGGGGATGGGCGGCCCGGGGATGCCCGCTGGGTAGGGGGTATGAAGCAGGGCATGGAGCCGGACGCCTCCCGCCCGCCGCCTGCCCTCCTGTGCTGCCCGGGACCCGGGMGGAGGAGGGCGGTCCCCGCACGGCCCGCAGCCGCCGGCACCGGCCGGGCCCCCTCTCCGATACTGCAAGCCCCAGGGGGTGCTGGCCCGCGGGTCCCCGCCGGAGGAGCCCCCGGCCGGGCCGAGGGCATCGCTGGGGCCGGGGCCGCCGCCGGGAGCAGCCTCGCCGGGCAGCCACCGCTCGGGGCGCCGGGCCTCTTGGCTTGCGTTCATCTCTTCTTTCTCGCCTTTTTTTTTTTTTTTTTTTTTTTTCTCTTTTGTTTTCTTGTTTGATTTCTTTTGCTTTCTTGCTGTCCTTCCTTCTTGCTCTTTCTTTTTCTTTCTTGTTTCCTTCTCTTTCCTTCTTTCCTTCTTGCTCTTTCCTTCCTTCTTGCTCTTTCTTTCTCTTTCTCTTCTGCGCTCTCATTATTTCGCTCTTTCTTTCTGTCTTTTTCTCCTCTCATTCTTTCTCTTTCGGTTTCTCTCTTCCGAGATTTTAATCCAGTTCATCTTTAAAAGAATAAGTGGTGAAATCATATAGCTGCGGGCGAAATACCGATTAATGAATTCAATGACTGTGCTAGTAGGGCCGCTTTCCCCTTARTATCGTTAATTCCTGGCTCCATCATGTTGGATGGAGGGTGGGGAGGGAGGGAGGGAGGAATGTCGCGGGTGACGCTTGGAGATCGAGGGCTAGATGCTTGCCGGTGCCCTGATACCTGTTGGCAGAGCCGGAGTGGGTAACGCAGGGCCACGCGTGTTCCTCGTCCCCCCCCCGCTGCTGTGAAAATCCCTTGTTCCGACGGCAAATGTATTTGATCCGTCCGAGCCTTGGGTCCGTAAAACGCTCATGGTCCCTTTCCTGCAGCAAAACTCGCGGTGGAAATCTATTGTGGTGCTGCTGGAATTAATCATCACTGGTGTTTTTACAAGTAATTAACGAGAATTAGACGCTTCGTTTTGAAATGTGACTGTTAACTACGGGGGAGGTGGGGAATAGAGATGCGAATTTCCCCTCCCGTGGGTGAGACTTGCAGGTGGGCGCGGGGGAGCCGGCCCAGCCCTCCCTTTCGGGAGCCCGGCGGGGTGTTACCTCCTCTCTCTGAGATGAATCCGAAATTCGATTGCAATCTTTAAAATCATAAA
This sequence comes from Oceanodroma leucorhoa, assembly GCA_030449065.1. Classification (NCBI taxonomy): domain Eukaryota; kingdom Metazoa; phylum Chordata; class Aves; order Procellariiformes; genus Oceanodroma; species Oceanodroma leucorhoa. The sequence goes on from JASVER010000107.1 coordinate 353,078, forward strand.
TAAATGAGCAACACACGCCTGTTCCTCCCGTCTCTTTGCAGGAGAGGACCAGCCCGTCCCTGCCGCCGTGGYGCCCCGGGACTCTGCCGGGCTGGGGGCCGGCTGCGGGGCTGGGGGAGCCCGGAGCGCACCCGCCGCCGCTCCCTCCCGTCCTCAGCCCCGAGACTGCAGATGCATCTCTCTGTCCTCGTCGCAGCAGGCATGTGTTAGTATGGAGTGGCAGCTGTAGTATCGCTTACTGGAGGATCTGGTAGTAATCAGAAAGGTGAGGAGTTAGTGAAATACATGTTGTATTTATTGCCATTTTACAGGGAGAGAGAGGGCGGCCGGTGCCGCAAAGGGAGCCATTTGTAGGGTTAAGTGTTTCAGCCTTGTCCCACGGGCAGCCTCGCCGGCCTACGGGGAGTTGGATTTCGCCCTTCCCGGGGACCACCTCCCAGCCCGGGGCACAGCCGGTCCCGGGGCCGCGGGCAGGTGCCCCCGAAGGCCAGACCCGTTGGGCAGCGGGCAGCGGAGGGGGCTCCTCGGGGTGTTGCTCCCTCTCATGGCTGCCTCGGGGCCCCTGTGGCGGGAGCTACCTCGGATCTACCCACCCACGGAAGTGCTTTGCCTTCACCCTCCAGATTTCCCTTTCCTCCGTGGTCCTGGCAAAGGCGATCCCCGCGGACGTGCCCTCGGAAGAAAACTTCTCCTTACGAGGGGCAGCAGCAAAGCCCCCTCCTTTCCCCTCGACCCGGACACCCGGGCTCCGGAGTGGTCCCCGGGCTCGCCTCAGGGGTGCCTGGGGTGGTTAGGGGATTTGGGGTGTCCTGTCCCCTGTCCCTGTCCTTACAACAGAGCCTGCTCCGGTGCCGAGCTGGCGCTCTGCACCGAGCTCTTCTCGGGCTGCCAAACGCGTTGTGGCTGTAAATTAGTGAAAACGTAACAACTCAAACGAAAAAAAAAAAAAGACGGTGCTGAGACGTGCGGATGGGACATAAAAGCGATGGAAGAAGGTTCAAAGCTTTCGGTGATGACTTTCCAACCTTTATTTATGTGCCTATTAATGCAATATCCATCATGGAGATATGCATCTTTATCCTTTCAACTGATATGCTGGGAATCAATTGGATATGCAGATTACATTTCATAAGTTTCCAAATGTTAATCTCCCCGGCCCTTTGCTGGTAATTTCTTTTTTCGCCAAATAGTATTATGTTTCTGCCACAAAAAAAAAAAAAAAAAAAGCAAACACACACACACAAAAAAACCTTAAAACAATTAATCTTAAGGCTACTTGTCTCGAAATAATCGCTAGGGCTCGGGCCCAGGAGCCGGGCGGAGGGCGACGCTCCCGCCCGCTCCACCGCCGGCCCTGGGCCTTCCCGGGGCACCGGCCCCGGCCCGGGCTCCACCGGGGCGGAGGCGTCTGCGGGCTCGGCGCGGGTCCGGGGCAGCCCCTGCGCCCCGCAGTGCGGCGCTTGGGGAAACCGGGGAGGTGTCCGAGCAGGTATTTTTCCCTCTAAACCTGGATGTGGGGTGGGGTCTGGCTTCCTCCCGGTGCTGGAGCACGGGCCCGGCGCTGCCCGGCGKCTGGGGAAGCGGCCCGGCCGGGAGCCTGGCGAGCCCCGCACGTCCCACCGCCGCGTCCCAGCGCCGGGACCGTACTTCCCGGCCGGCTGCCCCGGGGCGCGGCGGCGGGGCTCCCTCACACCCCCGGCGCGACAGGTAATGTCCCCGGACACCTCTGGGACCTTAAGCGGGAAGGGAGTGACATGCAGAAATACGGCCTGGAGAGGCTTTCCCTGGGAAGGCTCCATTCGCGGAGCTTATTTCTGGGAGGGAAACTGGGCTGTACGGGGCTGTCTGTCGCTGTAACCGGTCATTTCTCCGGTGTCGCCGCCCGCGGGATGCCCCAGGGCGCCATCACCTACTGCCTCCCTCCCTGCCCCGCTCCGCCGCCCCCCCACCGTCGCGTCCGCTGCTGAAAGCAGAGGATTTGTTAACCGTTCGTATTACCCTAACCCCCAAATTAGTAGAACAGTATTGGAGTTTCTCTTCTGTGGCATTTTACAAGTCGTCGTCTTACGCAGGTCACTCTCGTCCGAAAAAGGCGATATCGGTTTGACTGAACACGCCTCTGGTCCGCGGCAGGGCTCGCATTCCCCCCCCCGTCTCGCTTGCGGCGGGGACGGACCTTCTTAGCGCGGAGCACACGCTCGGGGTGGGCCAGCGATTGCTGGGGAGCCCGCAGCCCCCAGCTCCCCATCCCGCCGGGCGGGTGTGCTCCGCCGGACACACGCCCCGCCGCAGCGTCCTCTGCCCCGCACCACCGGGCAGCGGGTCTCGGGCTTCTGCCCTGCCCGGGCGGCCGTGGTCGGGCGGTACGAGACCCCCCGAAACGCTCGCTCTGTAGGGGGGGAAGAAGGAGGGAAACCTGTGTAAAGAGAGATACAGCAGGCAGCGTGTGAAACTGAACCGGCCAACCGCGGGGCAGCCCAGCAGAGACCCCAAACCCAGAGGTTTCTCGAGAGGGTTTATTGTGAGGGCAGCGTGGAGCACGAACCAGAAATCACAGGCGCCCATACACACTAGTTATGCCAGTCTTTTCTTTTTTTTCTCTTTTCTTTTCTTTTCTTTTTTCTTTTCTTTTCTTTTCTTTTCTTTTCTTTTCTTTTCTTTTCTTTTCTTTTCTTTTCTTTTCTTTTCTTTTCTTTTCTTTTCTTTTCTTTTCTTTCTTTTCTTTTCTTCTTTTCTTTATTTTATTTTATTTTTTATTTTCTTCTTTTGTTTTCTTTCTCCCCTTCTCCCTCCCTCTTTCCCTTCCCTTCCCTTCCCTTCCCTTCCCTTCCCTTCCCTTCCCTTCCCTCCCCTGCCCTGCCCTGCCCTGCCCTCCCCTCCCCTGCCCTCCCCTCCCCTCTCCTCTCCTCTCCTCTCCTCTCCTCTCCTCTCCTCTCCTCTCCTCTTCTCTCCTCCACGTTTCTATTTACGAAGCTGTACTCTCCTCTCCCCTTCACCTCCCCTGGAAATAGTTAGGCGGAGAATTCCCTCCGAAATCCTTGTGAGAAGTTAATGTATGCGCGCAAACCCGGAAACAGTATAATTGATTTATTTCTAATAGAGGAAAAACCAGTAATGTTATCGTTCAGAAATGATTGCCTGTTTTCTTAATAGCTCTAATTTTCACTGTCCATTTGATGTGCTGCAGGTTTAATATAGAGCACTTACTAATCCAATTAAAAGTGCACCTGGCCTGGAAGAGCTCTGTAATTAGCAGGAGCATTTTTAGCTATTTCCACTGGAAAACCGTGAAATCATCTCTGCTGGCCTAAAGGACTGTAATACGGGGGTGGGGGCGAGGAGGGGAGGGAGGAGCGGGGCCAGGCATTCGTGCCTAATCTTTTTCCCTTGAATTTTTAACAGTTCCCGTGCGGGAGGATGCGGCCGTTTCATCTCGGTGCACTCGGTGTCTGGTAGCGCAGGACGAGACTAGGTGGGTTCCACACCGCGTTCCCCTTCCGCCCACACGAGCCCGGCCCAGGACCCTGTCCCGGGGCAGTGGAGCGCCAGATTTGGGGCTCCGGGGGGGGCGGCGGGGACCCCCGCCAGCCCCACGGGGCCGGGCGCGGCGTGGGGACACGGGAGGTGCTGCGGAAGCCGCGGCAGCAGAGCGGAGCCGCCGACCCCGTCGGGGGGGCGCGCTCAGGCCGCCCCTGCCCCGCTGCGACCGGCCCTTGGCCTCCGCGGCAGCGGCGGCGGCTCCGCAGCGCCCGAAACGCCTCTTGGCACCGGGCGGCATGGGATCGGCCTGCCGGGGCTGCCCGGGCGTGGCACACGGGCCCACGCAAATACACACGCGCACACACGCCACGCACACGGACGCGCGTCGTTGAAGGGGGGGGGGGAAAGTAACTCACGGTAACTGCCAAGCCCGTCTCTCGCTGCCGGGGGCGAGGGGCTCCACTCCTCCTCCTGCGCGGGTGAGGGGTCGAGGCAGTCCCCATTCGCGCCCCCTTCTCGCGTGTACGTGGGTTACGGCGCGAGGCTCGCGATGGCACCCACCCGCCGCAGCCGCGGGTGGGAAGGCTGTCTGCTCCCACGCTCGGGGCCGCAGCGTGGCCGGTGGGGAGGGGGGCGGTCGGGGGGATGCTGTTTGCGCCGCACGCCCTCCCGTGCGTCCCTGCTTCCCGCCGCGCGTTCCCCGAGCACTAATTAAACCTTCAATCACTTCGTGCTTTTTTTTTAATGACACTTCTCCCGCTTTCCTTCCTCCAGTAAAGTGTGCGTGGCAAATAGTGCGGTGTGACTTGGAGCATTTCTCGAGGGCTGCGTGTGCCGGCACAGCTCCGGCTGCCCGAGCCCGGCGGGGCGGCCCCCGCAGGCGCTCCCTCGGCCGGCGGCCGCGCTCCGCTGCCCGGCTCTGGCCGGGATTTCACGGGGCTGGGGTTTCACAGGGCTCGCTAGCGGTTTTCTCGCAGCTTCGGTCATCGGGGTGCTTTGCAAAACACAAACGCTGTGTAAAATATACGCGGGCTTTTACTGTCGTGCGAACTTTTCTTGCCAACCTGTTTCTCGGGTGTGTGGAAAGCTTTCCCGAGCAAAGCCGGCGGCCGCCGCGCACTCAGGACTTTGGGTTTATTTTTATGCATTTAAAAAGTGATGGAAACCGCTCGGTTCGGTGGCCGGGGCGCGGGGGCTGGAGAGAGCGGGACCGCGGGCCAGGGCATTCAGGCGTGCGGGGCACAGGCCGCTGTGGGTGCCGCGGTGGGAGCGGGCATGCCGGCTCCGTCTGCGGGCTCCTCCGCCCCGAGCACCCCGCTGCGGAGCCCGCCGGCGAACGCCGCGTTTTCCCGAGCGCCGCTGCCTGCACCGTGCCGCTGCCTTTCCCTCGCCGGGCGGATTCCTTTATTATTCCGGCTCCGGATTTCTGCCTCAATAACGCGAACCCCCGCACTCCCCGCGGCCGGTACCGGCTCCGAAACGATCGCCCGGCCCGTAAAGGAGAAGCGGACTGGGAGCCCAGAAAACATTGTTTCCCTCATTTCAAAGGGGGGAAACCTGAACGATCCTCATCCTTTTGATTGATTAAGGTCTTGAATAACTTGAAGCTCGGGAGTGACAGTTACTGAATAGACTATTGCAAATAAAGAGCACTGTGGAAAGCTGGGCTGGCACTTCAGAGTGTAAAGGAGGCGAGTTTGCTGGCACTTACCAAGTTATAAATAAAAGGCCATGCACAATAGTACCTTCTTTAAGGACAGACAGTCTTTACAACACTCCTGGCGTCATATCCTGCTGTGGTCACTTCAGCTCCTAGGCAGACTTTACCTCTTTTATTTTTCCAGCAGTTTAGTTTGAATACTACAATAAATTCCTGGGAACAAACGCTTGTTAGTAAGACTTTAACACGCACCGCCTCGCACCCGTACACACCCGCATATACGCACTCACGCACACGCATGTAGTGCAGGGACACACTCCTGCCATCGATTTTTAAAAGCAGAAATCCCCACGGAGATCTCACTGGYAGCTCTCGCTTTCAAAACCGTTATCACCATTTGGTCCAGAGATGTTTCTTCTGGACGGCAGAGATTTCGGTGCAAAATAAATAAACAGAAAGAAGGAAGAAGATTTTT
>JASVER010000107.1:360654-380654 GCA_030449065.1 Oceanodroma leucorhoa
AAAAAAAAAAAAAAGACCCAGCAGGATCCGAAGGAGAAGTTAACGCCATTTCCCCCTCCTGCCTCCCCTCCCCTCCTTTTCTAGTCTCTACTCCTCTAGGCCAGGGCAGAGTCAATCAGCTCGGAGGAGTGTTTATCAATGGCAGGCCTTTACCCAACCATATCCGACACAAGATAGTGGAGATGGCCCACCATGGCATAAGGCCCTGTGTCATCTCTCGCCAGCTGCGAGTGTCCCACGGCTGCGTCTCCAAAATTCTCTGCAGGTACCAGGAGACGGGCTCCATCCGGCCGGGGGCCATCGGCGGCAGCAAGCCCAAGGTGAGCCCCTCCGCGCCCGCCCGGAGCCGGGCAAACCCCGGCCACGGCGGCAAGGAGCGAGGCCCAGCCGGGACTCAGCCCAGGGTGGCCGGCACCGGGGTTTGCAGGCGGGGCGGCAGTACCCCCGGGAGGGCCGGGGGGACCGTGCGGGGGCCGGGGGTGGGCGCAGACACGCACCGGTCACAGCACCGCCTGCCGCGTCCCCGCCTGTTGCTCCGAAAGTTTCCGAGACTTTAAAAAATATTGTTGCAGTTTCGTGGCAATGTTTGGTTTTTTTTTTTTTTTTTTTTAATTGAGAAAATGCTATTTAAAAAAAATAACTTCTCAAACGAAACTAGGGAGAAAGGGGTCGTTTTGTGAACGCTTTGCTGTCCAAAGCGCCGAGTGCCCCACGCTGAGCCCCGCGGGAGCCGCGGGTGGGCTCGGCGCTGCCGGGACGGACCGGGGAAGCAATCGGTCAGATGTCAGGGCTTGCACAGCGCGGCGGGATCGGGCCCTCGCTTATTTCGTTGCAAAGCGCAAAAAAAATTACCTGCATTTCTGTTTGTCTGTCTGCCTATCTACTGCTCCTTCTCCTGCTCTGTTTATTTTTCTGTCCGCTCTAAAGCTGCGTGTATTTACAGCTACACCGCTAAAAAGTTTGTGCTTACAATAATGCAGACGAATATGGATCCTTGTCTCAAGATTAACCTCCTCCTTCTACTGTAGCTTTTCTTTTCCACAAAAGTGAAGTAAAGGCTTGAGCTTCTGTTGAAAGGTGCTGTTTTTTTTCCTCCTTTGTTGTTTCTAAAATAGCAATGCCTGAACGTTCCCTTTCGGTGTCAGGACTAGAGATATTTTTTTATAAGCGTGTTACCCGAACGAAAGGCTGTTCCCATACGGGAGACCTTTGTTTTGTTTGGATTCGGCTTTATTTTAAAATCACGAGGCCATCGAAGAAACCTCTTGGTACTCGGACCTCTCAGTGTTTTTATTACGCGACTTTTTATTTCGCGCTGCGAACTTTGTTCAACTGAAACTTTACTGACTTGGAGCTTCGCTGACACGGAGTCCTCCCCTAATCCCGACCCAGAACTTCCCCGGGATTTTCTCTCGGCCGCACGCCGGCCGGTGCTGCCTAATTCGGGGTTTCCCTTGCCGAGGGCTCGATCCCACCCTCCCGTATAACCCCGGAGGATTCCCTGGGAAGTTTCGTTTAACGCGGGGGTTGCTTGCCTTATGTGGGCCCGTTTTTACCTATTGTGTCCGCTCTGATTTTATCCTGCCCGTCCTCGGGGTGTGTTATAACGGGGTTTCTAAGCGGGGCCGGTGTCGGCTCTCACTGGCGGCGGTGCGGGTCGGCGCGGCGGCGGCGGCGGGGAGGCTCCGGCCGCACCGGGGGTCCCGGCGGCGGCAGCCCGGGCTCCCGCGGCCGCGCAGACTGTGCCCGCCCGTCTTGTCTTTACTGAAGCAGGTGACGACGCCGGATGTTGAGAAGAAAATCGAGGAATACAAGCGGGAAAACGCGGGCATGTTCAGCTGGGAGATCCGGGACAAGCTGCTGAAGGACGGGGTGTGTGACCGCAACACGGTGCCGTCAGGTACGGGCCGCCGCCCGGGCAGCGGGGGGCTCGGACACGTCCCGGAGGGCCGGGGCCGGTACGGGGAGGGCAGCGCGATACCCGGGGCGAGCCCCGTACCCGGCGGGAGCGGAGCCTCGGGCTGGGCTGGTGCCCATGAAGCGGTCGGCGTTAGCGCGCTGGGACCGGCAGACGCGTCCCGGGAGGATTCCTGCGCTCGGCGGGGGTGTTTTCAATTAAATCGCAACTGCATCCCCCTCCCCTCCTCCTCCCCCCGCTTCCCCGCCGTTCCCACCGCGCTGCTGCCCGCAGGACGGCTCGGGGCTTGCCGGAGACCCGGAGCTGGGAAGCGGGAGACGGGGAGTAGCTCCCTGTGCCGGTGGGTTGTTTGCAGGGGGGGCACACGGAGCCGGGGCGGTATTTGTGCGGGTGTCTGTGGGCTTTTCTCATCACCCACTGCCCGGGCTCGGGAAAAAAAATACTTGCGGGGCCGCTGTGCCGGCACTGGAGCGTGGTGCGGGACAGTGCCCCCGGAAAACCCCTGCAGGGAGGGTGGTGGGCGGCTGCCCCTCCAAAAGCCTCGACTGGCAGTGGCCAGGGGGGACATGGGGCAGCGGCACTGATGCGGGGCTCGGCTCCCCGGCCTGGCCGCCGCAGGGGGCTGCTGGGGACGAGCCCGGTCACAACTCTGTGCTTCCCCCGAAGTGAGCTCCATCAGCCGCATTCTGCGGAGCAAGTTTGGGAAAGGCGAGGAAGAGGAGGCCGAGCTGGAAAGGAAGGAGGTGGACGAAGGCGACAAGAAGGCCAAGCACAGCATTGACGGCATCCTCAGCGAAAGAGGTAAAGTCCCATTTCTCCCCGCTCTCCGTGGAGCCCTGGGACTGGCCCGTGCCAGCTCGGGGTGCTGGTGGGTATAATTCMCCTTCTCCCGGAGGTCATCCTAGGGCCAGTGCAGTGGGAGGTGTAGGGCAAGGAGCTAGCCCCGAGGGGGAGGCTGCCATGTCCCATCCCATCCCGTTCCCCCACCGGTACGACCCTGCAGTGTGCGGGAATGGCACRGAGGTGGGGGCAAAGATGGGGGTCGCCAATGGTTGGTTTGGCTTTCAATAGCAGGGACGGGGGCCAGGGAGCAGGGAGGGCTGGAACCAGCAGCGGAGCCCCCGGCACGGCTGCGCGGGGGCTGCTTTGCCAGCCCAAACCGAGCAAAAGGCCGCAGCTGCACAGAAGGGGCAGTTGTAGCCAMAGGCTGCGGAGCCTCGAGTCTCTGCAGCCGTGGGCAGGGCAGSGAGCCGCATGTTTCGTTTCTTCTCCTCTTAAAACTGCTGGGAAAAGCTTGTGTTGGTGGTTGGTCAGGGGCTGCGAGGAGGTTGCAACCTGAACAAGGCGGAGGCGAAGGGCTGCTCCGGGGGGCAGCCGCTGCCCCCGCTGCGGTTGTGCCCAGCTCCRCAGCTGGGCCAGAGCAGAGGGGCAGGCGAGGGCCCAGTTGGGCGGCCTGTGCGTGGAAGTGGCTGCCCAGCACATGCACAGSCACTGGTGAAGGCGAGACAAAAGTACCAAATGAGCTGGTCAAACATTTGTACAACTTTTCCAGCTTTTACAAAGAAGGCCTTCTATACACAATCTACACTTGGAGATGAACTTGGAAAACAAAGAGGGGGGAGTCCATTGAAACTCACACTTTGGCTTTGCACAGACAAAGCTTCAGCTAGCAGCAGCTTGATGTGAACAAAAGAAGGCAACCTTTTTATAATTCAAGGAGAAAAGAAGAGAAAACAGCCCCACAAAAGGCTGAGAAAAGACATTATGGGCTTGCAATGAGGGATGAATTATTCAATGAGCCCCTAATAGCTGATGCTCCACGCAGTTTTATGGACTCTCCACCGTGGAAAAAGTAGCTGTTTTTACCTAGAAAATGTTTCTAGCATTTCTAGACATTTAGAGATGCYGAGTGCCATTCAAGAAGCACAGCTGAAACCCGTTCTTTAAAAGTAGGATATCCCCTTGTTGTGTAGGAACAAACCCTAAAACACTCCCAAAACTTAGTTTTCAACTCTGTTACTAAAGGTTTCAGGGAAGCCTCATCTTCTGTGTGTCTGTGTTTGCGTGGATACGTGTGATACAAACRCACAGAAGATGCTAACGAAGCAATAGATTAAGGCGAGAAGGCACAGTTTGATTGCCCAGTCTAGCTGCCCCTGTACGACAGGTCACAGAGTTTCCCCCAGAACCTCCTGCAACAGAGAATTGTTCWGAGAGGGACGTGCACCAAGGGAAAAATAGCTAAACTCAGTGCCCTAGTTGTTTCAAAATAGCTTTTCTGCCTTCCTGAATTTCTCAACAGAGATTAAAAACAGGAGATAGGAAGCCTTGATAATATCCTTGCTTTATGGAACAAGAAGTAATTAATAGAGACAGCAAGATAAAAAATATTATTATCAATATAACCCACCGCTCTACTTCTCTTTGAAATATTCTTCCTGTTCTTTGACTCTCTGCTCTTTAAAGCGGGGGTCCTGATCTACCGTAAATCAGTGTCTGGGCCTGCGGCTGCCGCCCTCCAGCYCGGGGGAGCCCCAAGACTCTTGCAGGAAAAGTACTGGGGCTGGTGGTGCCTCGCTGCCAACGGGGCTYGCTCGTGTACCCCAGCACAGTCGTATGAGGAGGTTGCGTTCTGCCCTCCGACGTACCCTCTCCTTCACTTTCTGGGGACGTGAATGTCCTACTTTGCTTCTTCTGAGTTCAGTYAGTGGCAGAATTCCCCCTGACAAAATGGGGTAGCGCAGCCCTATCCTGTCCTTGCGCATGCAGGTTTTTGCTGGATGAACGTGGCCGGGCAGTTCTGTGCAAATGGCAGCTTGATAATCCTGTCTGTTCTGTGACAGTACCTGGGAAGTTTTGGCAGTTGGAAGGAGAGCGTGCTCTTCCCTGCAGCAATGCCTGCTCCCCCTCCCTGACTAGCAAGCTGTTGCTTAATCTTATTACTGGAGTGGCTGGGATGCTGCAGTGTGAGAGAGCTGCTGCTCAAGAAAGGATTTGTTACCATACACATGCCTTACGTATAGTGTGATACCATAGGGACAACACACCGGAGAGCTCATTATAAGAAAAAAACAACCATAAAATAAGTCCACCGCTACTTTCCGTACCCGGCCAACAAAAAAGGTTCTGCTTCAACTCTCATTGCCAGCAGAGGAGCTTCCATTTCACCCTGTCTATAAAAATCATCAGGTCAGAAATAACTGGCAGCGCTCCTGAGGATTTTGATGCTGCAGGATCATATTTGCCAGCGCCCACCTGCCTGTGCACGAGGCCTGGTGTGGCAGAGGGTGCCCGCTGACAGGACGTCTCGGATGCCCTCTCCGGCRCTTGGGTTGCTTGCAGTATGTCCGAAGGTTATCCCGGCAGTGCGCAGCAAAACCCTGGTGCGGTAGCTCGCCGCCGAGTGCTCTCCGTGGGAGTGCTCCACATTACGGAGTGAACAAAGTGCAGTATTTTGGACCCTTTTATAGTTTGAGTAATTTTTATGGCTCTGGTCTCAGGGGCTCAAGGTATCCCGATAGCAGGAGYGTGGGTGGAGGGAGACGCAAGGGAAGGCTTTTGATTAGGTCAGAAAGCAAATCCTGGGGCTGAGCGTGGAGTGGGGAATCACTCTCCTGCTCGGGAGCCCACATCTAGTGCTGGACATTTGCTGATGATGCCTGAAATCCCCTCCTCACCGTGGGCATTTGGGTGGCTCGGGGAGAGGCATTTTTTCTGAGGGAAAGGATAACAATTGTTGTAATTTTAATGGTAGCTAATTCAAGATTTGGGGAGTACGTACAGCAGCGTGGGATTAGGGAAAATAGAAACATGGTATTTCTGAAAAATGTGTCATAGAAGCAGTATATCATGTGGCTTGGGATTTCTCCCATCACATATATAAGTGTAGGTAAACTTTCATATGCCCTGCTGTAATTCTGTTTCCGTCTCTGTTCACGGACACTTAAATCTCTCGCTGGCGTTTACAGATGCCACATGTGCAGCCCGCTTTGCTGTATTTCGGCATTTCTGTCAGTGTCACCCTCTACCCTGATTTTGGATATATATGTAAAGAAAACCTCGATTGTCGCAGTGTGTATCAGGAAGCTTATAATTCTATAATAGTATATCTGTATTTCTGCATGCGTGATATATTTTTCTTAAAGGCATAAGCCATAAATAAAGAACATGAAAGAGAAACTTTTGTGCCTTTATATGGTACATCAGGGCATATTTTTAGCATAGCCGCTACAGAAGAGGGAGTCGCTTGTACCTTTAGCGGGAGTTATGCGCGGCATGGTTTGCTGACTAATCTGATAACTCCCCGCTTCATAAGATAGCTGTTGTTTTCTGGCAGAAACCGGTGGCTTTCAGCGCTCAAACGATGGGGCGTAGAGCTGGTCCTCGGGCCCGCTGCGAGCGGGCGGCGCGGGCTGGGGCTGGGGCCGGGACCCCCCCGCCCGGCCGGCCTCAAAGGGGGCTCTGTTCCCGGCCGGCGGAATTGGCCCCCGGGCCCTGTCCTGGCGGATCCTCCCCCAGTCATGCGCACCCGTCCAAAAAGGGCCCTACTCATCCCAAGCCTCTACCCTTGGCTGTACTGAGAGCAATTCAGGCTACAGCAGACTAAATTGCCTCCTTTATTTCCTTCTTACTTTCATCTTGGACCAAACCCTTCCCCCTCTCCCTCCCCTTCCTCTTTTCTTTTTTTCTGTGTGCCTGAGGCTCACATTAATACAATTTCGGCACCACCCCTATTTTTGTGTGTGTATGTGGGGAGTTTGAAGGGGGAAAAAAAAAAAGGACCTTAGCACAAAAGCCCTGCTCAGCAGCTAGAAAGTTCAAGCTGCTGCTGCTTCTCTAGCTGTGTGATGCTTTTCCTGTTTGCGAGTTTTGGGAAACATTTTTGCTTTGTACTGTAATGGAATTAGAGGACAGATGCTGACTGTAAATGGGACACGCGACTACCAGCCCCTAGCTTAAATATTTAGATGCAGTGTTACAATTACTGACTTGATGCACAGGCTTTGAAGTGGTGGCACATGATCTAAAGGGTAGCTCGGGCTAGATGGGCTTGCAGATGTTTTGATTAGGGTTGGTCAGTATCATGCAGCCAGTTATTTTTAGGTTGTTCAACTAATATAGGCAGTTTATTAAGGGGCAGGATTAACATGCAGGCACCAGATATCAGTTTGAGTCACCCCATTCATTTCTGCATCGTAGGCTGTCGGGTTAGCGGCCAGAGCATGGGATGAGGCAGATGCTGAGTTAGATTTTGGTTGTGATTTTCTGATGCAGGGCTTGTTGTGATTTTGCTCCAGCATCCTATCCCAGGGCGCAGTGGTAAGAGGACTTACTTGTTGTGTGAAATACTGTTGTGTCTTACGGCTGAGAAGCACAATGTGTTCCCTCGCTCAATGTTCCCAGTAAAGATTCACTTACTGAATGAAACGTGATGACTGTGGCTGCAGGCAATTATCATCCTGAGTCTGGAATTTCATACAGTACTTCACATATTTGGTCACTAGCAGGTCTTAAAAATCAGCTCGTGTAACTTGAACAGAATTTCATTTCTGAGGCTCCCAGAGCTGACAAGAAAATAGTGCTTAATTAAGAAAAACTCCCTAGTGGCTCCAGGATTTGGCTCAAGGCAGATAGTAGTAACAGTATTTTCTGTCTGTCTTTTTCCCTTTCTTTCCTCATATTTCACTGGTGTGTGAGTCCAGTCCTGGATAGAAAAGCCAGGTGCTGCACAAGTGCAAATCGAAATAGGTGATGAAGTCTCTTTTACCTGGACTGTAGCTCTGAGATTTGTTTCTTCTGCCTGACCTGTTGTTGCTGTGGGGCTCTGGGCCAGGCTCACCCTTCCAAATTATTATTCTGAGCTAAWAGTAACTGGTGACCTCAGCGATCAATAATTCACCAACAAGCAAGAGCGTGATGTCCCAGTATGCTAGGCATTTTCAGAAAGGTGCTAAATGTTTGTGTTTTGAGTGACTTGCGAGCAGAGTTTGCTGCTCCAGAGTCGCCAGAAGCAGCCCGTGCCCTCCTGTCTTGAGGGCGCGCGGGGGGACCTTGAGGAGAGTGCTAATTGGCAGGCTCACTGCACGCTAATCGCCTTACGTAAGCGCTGGTCATACTTCCAGCTGTGGGTGTTAGTCTAGCAGCGGCTCTCTGAAGTAATACGTAGATATATCATATCCCTTTCTTGAAATCATGATTTCATTAGCACGTTCCGCCATCCTAGGAAGACTTTCCTTATCTTAAAAAGAGTCTGCACCTATTCAAACAGAACCTTTCCAGTTCTTCTAAGTGCATGCATCTAGAGCAAAGGCAAATGTTATTTTAGCAAATATCAGGATTGCCTCACACACAGCAGTTGATTTACTTGAATTTGTACCCAAGTTTGCATCTGATTTGGTTGCTCTGAAAGTCTTAATAATTGATTAGACTTACACAGTGTCATTCTGGAAAGGCTGAGGCAAGAAACGCGGTCAGTCAACTTCGGTGTGGCTAGGGCTTGCTCCGAAAATGTGATTTTTATCTTTGGCTTTCTGGATTCTCCTACGATTGCAAAATCCTTGACGTCAGTAGGAATTTACCATGGTAGGGATCAGGCTCTTCTTGAAACCAGCTCTGTAATGTGCTGAGCAACTGCAGCTCTGGGGGAAATCCTCAGGTTTAGATCTACTGGATCGGGTATCAGACCTCCAGTTCCGCAAACGCTATCATACGCGGGTAACGGCGCGGAGTCCCACTCAAAGGGCCTATTCATGTGTGTAAAGTTACTCACGTGGGTTGGGGCAGGCAGGAATGGGGCTCAAATTTGTTCTATTCTGTTAATAGAAAGTACCCACTAAACAAGAGTGTGACTCTAATCCCAAGTGAAAGTCTCTGGCAAAACTCTCATCGAGGGCAAGGATCTCTCTATCTGTGTTTACTCAAAGGTAGCGATGGTATCAGCAGACAGACAGATGGAGTTTTTAATTAGATTTAAAAAAATTAGAAATTAATGCTGAAAGTAAAAGWTTATGTTGATGAAATCCTTAAAACAGATTTTTTTCTGCGTCTGATTTCGAATAGTAATTCTCTGTTCTATCAGTCGAAGATGACGCTTGTATCTAACGCTTACTCAGGGAAGGTTTAGTTTGGTATTAGGTTTACTTATTGATAAAGGTTGGAACAGGGTTTAGAAGAGGGAAGCCAATAAAGTTGATCGTGATAAATTATCACGAGTCCCCAGGGCTGTGTAATAAAACTGCATTGGGAAATGAAGCAGAACTACAAAGTGCTCTCTGGTTAATTTAAGAAGAAATTGAGTGAAACACAAAGCAATAAATCAGAGCAAGCCAGTCAATGTGAATTTCTCCATGTAAATGTCACTTTAAATCCTACGTAACAAACGCATGTGGCTAGAGAAAGAATGAAATATAAAAATAAAAATGCAGGATACTTCCAAGTGTTCCCCAAACGCTGAGCTCTCTGGCTAATAAAAATGATGTACAGTAACATAATTCACCGCAGGACCTTGTTTAGCGTAGTGTGAGTGCAGCATTTTACTTTACTTGCCCTGGAGTACTCCTGCCCCATGCTGTTAAACTAATTCAGTTTAAATCACTCTGCCTAGAAAAAAAAGTGAAGCGTAATGAAATTAAAACTCACTGAGGACACATTAGAGTTAAAGTGTGTCATGCGCCGAGATTATTTAGTTAGTGGAGTTTGATGTAATTGTCGACAGGTCATTTATTCATCCTAGTAAATAAAGATTCACGAACTATTAAGAATGTGCATATATAACTAGCAAGACAGTAAAAGGCAATTAAGCAGTCAGTTTAATGTCTTATCTTGCTGGTTGCCCTACAGTTGTTTTACAACTAGGAATTAAAATTTGAAAAGGAAGTTTTCAGTGTCCCTGGCCAAATATTGATTAAGTAGTTGTTTGCTGATGCCATTGTGGCACATAAAAAGGCCAGTAGTTCTGCCCCTTGTTGTTCATCTTCCATTGTCGCTGATTCTTAACCTCGGAGATCAAAGGAGGATCATTTCAGTTTATCTGTCTTGGAAAATCCTTCTTTGCTCCTAAACCCATATGGATTAATGGCCAAATTGTCTTTAATGAGATGTGAAATTTGAATGGAATCCTTACTTTGCGTGGTCAGTTGGATATATGCACTGTATGCTCTTACAGTTTTGTGGGGGATTTTTGTTTAGCATTATTGGATTTGGTTTTGTTTGAATTGTTTTATTTTTAGTATACAACACACTGAAATTTTACTATCACAACAGGTAAAATATGTAGTATTTCACTGAATTTTAATGAAACTGATTTTATTGCATGTAATCTTTTCGATGAGTGTAGTCTAAAGAAAACAAAAAAGTTGTTTTTTTATACCGAGTCACATAGGAGGTAAATGGTCCAGGGCTGCCGCTCGAAGAAAGGGAGTTTGAGAAGCCAGCCAGTTCTCCAGCTTGTGCTCTCAGTATAAAGGGGACACAAACGAGCTTGCAGCATTTCTTTGTGCATTTTCTTCAGTTTTGATTTTATAGACCTCASTTGCATCGGCGAGTATAGTTGTACTGCCCCTCCTCAAAAAGGGGGGAAAGGCGGAGTGGCCAGGCTGTGCYGAAAGGCAAGCAAGAGTCCTTGAGAATAATCGGTGCCTTGTTGCATTAYAGAAAGCTATACTTATTTCAGAGATAGTAAAATATATTCCACCACATCCTCAGTAGAAGAGGCTGTGCAATCTGGATGTGTTATATTGGCTTGTAATTATGATATGAAGTTTCATCTGAATTGCAGGGTATGTAAGCTTTAGATCCAGGTCCCGCTGCTTTCGCTGGCGTATCTGGACACAGAAATTTAGCTTCACAGACAGTAGTAAGAAGCCTGGTAAAGCTGGAGAGCCTCTCCCGGTGTCACATTGATTTTTATGTGGGTGAGCCTCTTCTGCTGTAGTGACAAACAGCAGAGTAAAGGGCTAAACCAGATTTTTTTTTAATCAGCATTTTCTCATTCCCTTTCTTAAATACACTCTGTTTTCGTTTTCTCTGGTTATCTCTGAATAAAATATCAGTCCGTGCATACTTTACAAGTACTCAGCTACTTTAGGAGACATTTTGCCCCAGAGTAACAGCTAAAATTCTTTGAAAGCGTTTTAGGTACAAATTTCCTTAAAGTCCATGAACTCAACTTGTTCGTTTCCATGGAGAGCTGCGGTGAGGACAGCGATATACATTCTACCTTTTGATTTTTTTTATGGATGTTTGCCTGGATGTAGACTTTCTGCCAAACACGACCAATGTTTATATCATGCACAAGTCCATATAAGGACCTGTCTTAAGGATTTTTGTACTTATGATATGCCTCATGTTGGATGTCTGATCCAAAAATGACTATGTAGTAATTTCTTTATCAGATATAATGTCACATAGATCACTGTGGTTTGAATCGTATGAGGAATAAACTGTCTGCAGCTGACATTTCTGCAAGCAGACAGCTTATTCAGCCCCTGTCAAATCTTATTCACCTTATTTAAATGACTAGGACTGTTCATGCCAATATAATCAGGATCCGTTCCATATACCAGCCCAGAAAAGCAATAACAACTACAGTTCTTCTGGCTAAATTACTCTTCTTTGTTAAAAACGTAACCAACGTATAATCCATATACCCCCTGCGAGGCAGTAGCACCAACATACTCAGTGTAACCAAATCGGACTTAAAACTGCTTTCCATCTCTACATCTTTAACTGGCTCAGGGAAAGGTGGAGATGAATATAGACAGGTTTTATAGAAACCAGGCTAACAGGGTAGCAGGGAATGCTTCCACAGAAAATCCCCTTTTACTGAAGATGATGTGGCAGGACTTCCTTCTCATTTTGACCTATGGGCTGGTTGGTTGATCTGGTGTGAAGTGCTGAAGAGTTGGAGCATGAACCGGGGGGAACAGTGGCCGAGTGAGGACTCTGACACCTACCCAGCCCCTCCAGTCAGACTCAGTGGCGACAAAAAAACCTGCACAGCAGTAGCTGGAATTCAGGTTTGCACTGGTTTCATGAACAGCAAAAGAAATTGTTTTCAGAAAGGAGGTGTTTGGATAGAAAAAAGGGAAGTGGCAAATGTCTAGCTAAAGAAATATGAAAGTGGAAGGTGAAATATACTATTTTCCCATTTTCACAATGAAATCCTGCAAAGTATGGATTTTGAAAAAAAAAAAAAAAAAAAAAAATCTCAGGAAATCCATTTAGCGAGGTATAAATCAAGATTAACTCCACTGCAGCTGGTGGACCGACACTGGTGTGTGAGGAAATGCTGAATTAGATCATCAGTATTTACATGCAAGAAGGGATAGTTTCAGATAACTACCGTCCTGCAAATTTAACTCACCCACTTGTAATGGTTTCACCAAACCCACAAAAGGTATCTAAGGACTGTTTACACAAGGAGTGATGTTTTAAGTGAGTAGTCATCAAACCTCTATGGTGCAGTATTTTGGAGGGAGGGAGGTCTACACATTTTCCTGTACATTTTTCTTTAAATTTTTAATACATGCGGTGCAGAGAAAGGCACCATATGCTCTAATGTCTCTTGCTGCCTATGGTAGTTATTACATGTATGGTATATAGCTTAACTATGTTCTCTGCCGCCGTCTGCGGAACTGGAAAATAATAGAAGAAAACATTTAGGARTCTATTTAGAAGATCGTACAATAGATGTTGCAGTTAGGAAAAAGCCCTGTGGGTTCAACCCTGGTTTAGCACAATTGATTGGACCTGCTGCCTTTTAAATCAACAGGATCAAGTAAAAATGCTCAAATATTTGGCAGCTATACAGAAAGTCACACAAATGCCTGTTGCTTTAGCACCCACAATTTGTTTTCCAACAGATACAGCGTTACCTTTTGAAAAGCCCTTAAAACTAGCTGCTTGTCCCCCTCTTCTGAACAGCAGTGAGACTGGCGTAAGGGGCAGGTTGTGTGCGCCGGGGCCGGTGGTTCGGGCCAGCTCGCGCTGAGCTGCTGCCCAGGGGGGACTCCAGCAGCAAAAAATGTTGCAGGCTCTCGGGGTGCTCACTTCTCCTGGTGAAAATGCAAAATGGCTGCATACAGCAGACATTTTGTTTATCTCTGTATTATTTTCTTCTCCTTCGCTGTTTAAAAAGTTTCTTGAGACCAAATTGTACTGTCATTTACATCTGAACAATCCCCTGCTCTCATCAAGGGCTATGCAGGTTACTTAGGGTTGAATTTGGCTCTGGTATGAAAGTTTAATTACATTTCAGATTTGAAAGAACTCATTCGCTTTCTCAGACTTAGCAAGACTTTATAGCACTAAACATCTATTTTCGTTGATAAATAAGAGATCCGACATGGCAAGTAAGCGTAGCTAAAATAAAATGTTACAAGCAGAGCAAATTAAAAAGAGATGTTTCAGAGAACTGCACTTAAAAATTTTCTAACACATGATTTAGCAAAAAAAGGCAGACAAAACCCCTGGCCCTCTGCTGTGAGAAGCTCTGTAACCGATCTGCTCCATCAGTCCTGGCAGGACGGGAGGCAGAGAGCTGCTTGCTCGGTTTGATTTCTGGCTCCTCCCTGGCTGAAGGGTATCACAAGGGGAGGCGCGCTCTGTCCTCCTAAACTGCATTCTTCCCCTCAACCTCTGATCCTAATCAACACAGCAAATGAGATTTTGGGAAAGAAATCAGGARCTCTAATTGGAATGGTTGTCAAAGCCTACACTATGACAAGCATAAAGAGGATTTTTCTCCAAACTCTTAGAGGTCACTTGGCCAAGGAAGAACTTAAAACAAGCCAGGATTCAAAGTTCCTGTACTTCTCCTGTGTTGGCAGTCGAAAAGATGGAGTGATGATTGATGACATAAATATTTCTCTTAATCTGACATCAGGAACAGACTTGTCAGCCCCGGAAGAGTAAATCAGAGACAAAAATTTAGTGTAAGTATTAAAAGAATCCTAAATACATCTAGTATCTGAATCCAGATAATAGTAGTTATAAATAAAAAATAAAACACCCCCAAAAAGTCCTATAAGGGGGAAAAAAGATCCACCAGGTGATCAAAGAGGGGAGCAGGGACTCATCTGTTTCCAGTCTTGGGAGTTACCACGCAGAAGTCACTCTACGAAAGAAATAGGCCACCTAGCACTTATTTTTTGGCCACTGGCTAGCACTGGGAGGGCATGCAGAATGACGGGTTTCCCAGAACGGCAAAGGGGGAACTCCTTTGGATGCCTTTGTTTTCTTGCTATGTTACTCTTCCTGTTTTAGCCTCAGGGGTTTTGAGGAGTGGCGTGCCCTTGGGGTGCCTTGGTCCAGTTTTGCGGGGTCGGATCCTTTGGTTAAAAGACCCATTGTGCGTCTCTAAGGGCGAGTTCACCCCAGCGAGGAGAGCCCTGCAGGGGTTCAGGGCTGGGTGCAGTACCTCTGAGCTCAGGGTGGCTCCCAGCCCAGGCGGGAGCTGGCGCTACCCAGTTTCCAACCCGGGGAGCTCCTTGCTCTGCCTCTGCCCTTCTCTTCGGGGAGATTTGTAAGTGCTTTTCATTTTTTTTTTAACGTGAAGTTTAAAGCTTCCACAGGACTGTTGCATTCTCTAGGTGGAGATGTTGTGGTCGYGGTTGTGATTTGTAGGTGGTGTTTTGCACTTGGTGACGTTCAGCTCTTTGAGTAGATGCCTTAGGTCCCGGTGATTTGGGCTAAATGGCTTCCTCCCACTTGCACAGCTGGTGCCAGTTTGCTGCTGAAGTTCCCACAGCTGCGGGAGAGGAGCTGCCAAAGGCATCTTTCCATAGGCTTTAACAGTCTTCTGGCAGGGCTGTGGTGAGTGTGGTTCTGCATCTTTGGGGTGGGATGAGGGAGCTTTTTTAATACCSTTTCTGAGTAGGAAAGAGTGATCTTGGTGATTAATGTGTTTAGAAGTAAGTGATATCCCTAAATACAAACAAACAAGAAAAAAGTGGTCATAGCAAAATTAGTGCTAGAGGAGTTGGGTTTGGTTTGGAAGAGAACTGGTTTGAGTTGGTATAATTTGCTCTGCGTTTCTCAGAGTGACTTTGTGCATTGCCTGTGCCTGGAGCCAGCTGAGATGGGACTGCTTGCTCCCCCTCCGGGGTTTCTGACCTCTGCTTGGTCATGATCCCCCAGAGCAGGAAGAAGCTGTTGTTTCTTGCTTTCTATGTTTTCCTTAATTTTTGTTTTTCCTCCTGTTGCTGTGTGTCCTGGCAGTGTGTGCAGTGGAGAAGGGGCTGGAGCGTAGGAGATCTGTCTGCRTCAACTGCTCCTGTTTGGCTAAATCTTCTCTTTGTATCTTTGTGTGAGGTTTTTTGTTAGAAATGGAATCAATGATATTTTCCTTCCTTAATGGTATTTCCAAATGTCTGGGATCAAGAAATAAAAAGTGCTATATAGGTTCAGCTGCCATAGCTCATCTGTTGAAACTGCAAATCCAGATGAAATGATGTTTTAGAACGAACGCTTTGTGGCTAGAAAGGATTGTAACCTGTCTTTGGAAGAGCAGTTGGGCTTCCAGCCTTTGGGTTTGCAGAGCTGGGGAGCACAGGGAACACCTGGGGAAAACAGGTTGTTTGTAGAGGGGCCGGTGAGTGCCCTCTGGTCCAGGGGCCCATGGTGTGGAGCACTTCTTAACTGAAGAGTAATGCTGCAACCTCTGGCTCAGAGCAGCGGGTGAGTGCATTTTAATGAAGACTCAGCATTTTTATTTCTAATACTTTTTTTTACTATTATTTACAGCAAAAGCAGATCAATAACTAGTGTGGTCTGGGATTAAGTTAATGAATTCAGAGGTGTTGCTTCAGTTTACATTGAGACTCTGAGCCACAATGTATTTACTGGAGAACAGCAATTAATGATACATACTTTTTGCTGTTTTTGCTGGGTTTCCCGTKAATAGCCTGCAATTTTCTTAAATATGTGGTGTGGAAAATCTATTCAATACTATATGCAAATAATCTTTGGTTCTAAGCAAATATTTAGTGCTTGAAATTTGTGTGGTTGTGACTGGGCACGCAGGTCTCGGGACTGCTTCTCTTCTAGAACTGGGTGTTGCTGTTGCATTCACTAAGAACGTRTCATAACTTCTGGATAGCTGCTTAAAACATTTTATTTTTTTGAAATTWTTTTTTTTACTAATGTACTTTTAAAAATAGAAATATGAACTGAGCAGAAAAAGGAGACAAAAATCATGCTTTAAACATTATTTTATTGTATATAGCTAGTATTTATAGTTTAAAACTGTAGCTTTCAAAATCCGTATGCAACAGAATGGATTTCTCAGTGGTGGGATTTTGTGTTACACAGGCTGATTAGAGATGAACTGTTTTGGTTTGTTTTTAAACTTTTTAAAAATGAAATCTGTACTTTYTTTTATAAACATTTTTCCTGACAGAGAGAGATAGTCTAGTGACTTGGACRTAAAGCTATGAGCCAAAAAACTGAGGAGCCAGTTCCAGTTGATAGACTGGCTTGAACTTGTCAACAGGTCTTAAAAAAGAAAAGAAAAGTTTTTAGATGTGCAACTGCAGTACAACTTGCAGTAAGGCAAGATTTTCTTTCCAGAGTTGCTGATACAAATAGTTTTTACTGATTTCTAGAGTTTCAAGGAAAATGGCATTGTTACATCAGTTTTTTAAACAGTAAAATTGTGGGGTTTGTTTCGCATTATTTTTTTTTTTAACACCACTAATTCCTCTCACTAATAGTGTCAAGCACGTGAGATTTCTCATAAACCTCAAAAAAGCTTATTGAATGTAATGGTAAGACTTGCGTTGTCTTTAATGAAATTTGGTCAGACCCTAAACTAAGAGGGCTTTTTTCTCTCTCTCTCTTCCCCCTGCCCCCGCTCCTTTCCTTGAGGGGGAAAAAGTTTTGGTTTTTTTGAGGAAACTGGGGAATTCTAGCATTCCTGGGCATGAGAGGAGAATACTGATTAGAATCAGGCAGAGAGCAAGCAGGTGCTGAGCATGTTCATTGCTTAACCCCCTGCCCTGCTCCTGCATCCCAGCCCTGACCCACGCACAGACCCTGCAAATAGCAGCAAGTTGCCAGATGTTGGAGATGTTTTCAGGGAGAGCGATTATTCACCAGGTCTCGTCTAAAACCAGGGAGTTCCTACAATGGTTGTATTTCATGTTTAAAGCTGGGCTGGATAAGCCACTGGAGACTATGCTGGGGAAAAATACTGTATTTCTGAGGACGAGAACTGGCTGTTCTGTTGCTAACTGCTGTGTGGCTGTGGTATCCGTTTGCAAAAAGTAATACAAAGTACTAACAAGGAGAGTAGATTGCCTGAGGGGCAAAAGCTGTCTATTTTTTTTTTTTTTTTAATGAACAAAAAAGATTTTATGGCTTAGAAACAGTACACCCTAAAGAGAGGTGTGTTTAAAAGTTAGACTCGAAAGCTTTTGTCTGGAGAATAATACGCTTGGTGTAAAGAGCGGCACAATGGAAGTCTTTTCTTCTAGTTATGTATGGGCGAGCATCAGTCAGCCAAGGAAGAACTTCAAAGGCCAAAGTAAAAACTTGCTAGACTCTTTCTTTCCTGACAGGTTTTTCCTGAGGTAAGATGGGGAGAGCTGTTTATGCTGGGAGCTGGCGCTCTCCTCCTGTAGCAGAGGAGGCAATAGATCATGTGCAAACCGAGGTACCCAGCCTGAACTATCTCTGTCTCCAGTTGATGAGCCTTTTTGGAAGCTACTAAACTATCCCATCTCATGAGCTTTTATTGCTTATTCATAAAGAGGTCTCAGAAGTTCTACTTGTGCCTTGCTGGGAAGGCACCATGCCAGATAGAAGGGGAAGCTCTTTTCTAGATGTGTTCCTAGGGAAGATGATCTATTTCTCTGTCTCCACAAAATACTCATTATACATACACTGTAAATTGCCTGTAAGGTGGGAAAATAACCCCAGTGTGTTTTAATATAAGTAGTCCAAGGCTATAACTGCTGTGCATTAAATCAGCCACTGAACTTCGTGTCTGTCATGTAAATAACATCCAGAGAAAGGTCTTCAACATAACCTTGCATCATTATTTTTTGTGACTTTTGAAAGCTTTTTTTTTAATCTGGGAATTTATTTACAGGATGTTAAATGCAGCAGTCATTTACCTAGGTTAAAAATGAATTTAAGCAGCAATTTAGTGTTACCTGCAAGGCTGTGTTCTGGAGATATGCAAAAAAAATGTACTGCTACTTTAGTGGGCTGTGCATGTCACGCCAATCTTTGCTAAAGGCAGAGGCACAACAGAGAATCCAGAGGATGTCTAATGGAGAAAGCAGCTCTTCTGTGTTCCCAAGACCTCAAAGCAGAGCGGTCCATACAAGCCTAAAATGCGGTTGAACTACGCTGACTCTCCTGCTGATGCGTGCAAGGCTATTTACTTTCTGGGGAGTCGGGTGGGGAAAGGCAATCACCTTCTGGTACAAAAGAAATATTGCAGCATCTTAGCTCTAATACTTGAGAAATGCTTGTGCAGGCAAGAGAGCAACCCTTCTGCCAGGCAGCATTCACGGGGTGGTACGTGAGCATCAGCGAGTGTGGCTTGTGCCACTGTGGAGCTGGTCATCAGGCAAAGCTGTGGGAGGAGAACGCCGGTCACCTTTCTCAAGAAGCATGTAGCAATTTATCTGAGCATCAGAGAAGGCTCAGGTGTGCTGTTCTCATAAAGTGTGTTTGGTGCTAGCCTGTATTTGGGCTTTAGCACTGTGAGAGCAGACCGGTGGTGGCTACTGGGTGTGCTTGCTCTCTGTTCCCGTCCTGATCATCCGGCTGTGCCAGATTTACAATTTGAGTCCCTTTCCATGACAGCCCTCATCCAGTTAGCTGTGCAGTTGGTGGGGAAGAGGAACCGGTAATTATGAACGAGCTGGCAATAACGTCTTTCAGTAACTCTGTTGCATATTGCGTTTGAGTTGATGGCTTTAAGAATGGAAAATAAGACTTTGGGATAACCTGGAAGATCTCTGTTTGCATGCTCTGTCTTTTGTCTTGAGCCTGTCATACATGCTCAGGCATCCTTGGCTTCAGTCAGGCTGTTTGAAGGAAACGGGGGTTTTGTGAGGTCTAGGTTGAAAATAAATTATTTGCCCACAACAGTAGCAGTGATACTTGCTAGGAGTGCATTACATGATTTACCTAGACAGAGTCTTTGCACTGCTTTGAAGCCATCTGAGAAAACTGGTTTAGTGTTGATTGGCTTAAATTTGCTGTACAAGGGTTTGCACACCTATTAAAGAAAACTTCTAAGGAAAAATTCTGTAAGTGGAAAAAATCATCACTGCACTGATGATTTCTGGTGAGTACAGCTTCATTGCTGAGAGTTTCAGTTAGCAAAGCAAAGGGGTGTTTGTATTCATCACAGAGCACGGAACAACGATACATGCAATTGTGGAGAACAGTCATCTGAAAGGGTGTTATTTTATGATAAATTTAAAATGTGCAATATCGCAGCCTATTCATGGTTTTTCTTTTGGCATAATGCAATGCCATCTAACTCTCTGAAAATCAAGTCTGTGAACAATCAGTTACAATTAATTTTATCTTCCATTTTGGGAAAAGGGTGAAAGAATAAATAGGAATTAGAGCTCAGAATGGACAGCAGGCTTGGACTTGGTAGAGCGTTGTCAGTGGGATTTTAGTTTTTCAAAAGTAAAGGAAAAAGGAGCATTTTGGATTCTCATCCTGCTGTGGGCTGACAGCCTTAGACCATTAGTGGGAATTGGATAATAGTCCTTGTTTTGCATCAGCTGTACAGAGCTTAAAACATATTTGGGAAATGAGAGAATTTGGTTCCCACTTGCATGGAACATATTTAGACTCTTGCAATTTGAATATCACATTTTTGACTATGATCATGTCTCTGTATTCTCATCTCCAAAGTACTTATTTATTTTTATAAAATAATAAGTAAAATGTCCTTTGACTTCCCTAGTGGAAAAGTACCAGACAAATTCAGGATATTATTTTTACCCTATTCCTTCTCCTAATTTAAACCATTGGCAATTTGCCAGAGATTAAGATAGGAGAAAGTTGAGGACCAGGAGGGATTCTTGTTTTGCTGCCACTTTTCATCAGA
>JASVER010000107.1:385654-401994 GCA_030449065.1 Oceanodroma leucorhoa
AGGGGTTGGGCGGGAGATGAATGAGGACGTTCCCACCTGCATTAGGCTCTGCGTAAACCCTGTGAATGGTGCTCTCGTGGACGTGACGTCCCCGCGAACCTTGAGTTGGTTGAACGATACTATTTGTGTTGGGAACTTTGCATTAAGTCGAATATGGTATAGGGAATGTGTTGCTACAGGTTTAACATCGGGGTTTCAATTAGTTACTGATATGGCCAGGAGATTGCTCTGGGTAGTAAAGAGCAGGTTGTATCAGATTTGGGACTCTGTATTTCTGCACGAAGTACCTAGATGGTAGAGGAATGCTGTTCTTCCAAGTTTTAGTTGGGTACTTTCACTCAATTTCCTGAATATAAGATTAGATGGTGACTATTAAGCACTAAAGTATTTTGATTCATTTTTTTAATTATATGCATTTTATTTCTCCTTGTTTTGTTTAGTAACAATAATAATTTCATAAAACCACTGTCAGTATTGAATTACTTTGTATAGCATTTACTACTGAAGTTGCAGATAATAGAAAAAGCTGGATAATCAGAGTTTGAAGCCTGATGGTTAAGCTATTTAGGTGACAACCAAAACCAGAAATAATATTGAAAAGATGATAAAAAGTAGAGAATAATTAATGCAGTTATCACAGAATGGTCTTGTGTTATTTGTCACAAAACTTCCAGGAAAACGTTGTCCAGGAGCACACATGTCCCAGRCAGTACTGGATGGACAGCTAACTAATTACAGGGGCGTAGTGATGGTTATGTTCATGCCCCCGTCAGGTATGAAGTGGCTCGTATCTATGAATGGCGCTGTTTTGCTTTACATCAGTAAATAATTTATGTAATACAAAACATTAAGAAATCCATTTGCTTATGTTTTAAATTTTATGGTGGTTCTTGATAATTCAATAATGATAATCACAATAATAAAGAGTTCCTATGGTTTACGAAATAGAGCGATTTAACTGTTTTTATGGTAGTGAGTATGTAAGATGGCTTGACTAATATTTTTCTGGTTTGCCCATCAATTAGGCTATTCTAGAACAGTTATTACCGTAACACTAAATACGTTTTATGTGCTGATAGAAGCTGGAGTGACAGAATAGACAAAATAAGGAGTTAATTTAATAGGGAAATCCATTTTTTCCTGTTTTAATATTTTGTGTGGTTTTAATGTATAAGGGTAAAGCAATGTTATCTAAATATATAACACAGAAATAATCTAAGCTATTTGTTTCGTTTTATTAGGTTGATTCTTAGCATGTTCCAAATGGGAAGTCTAGCTATCCTTGTTGGAGATCTGTGCTGTAACTCTGGATCTAGCTTTGCATATGCCGTTTGTACAATATAGCCAGGGATTAACACACTGACACTTTGCTGTATTTCTAGACTATCTACTAATGAATAAGAGCAATTTGTATCAATGGCGATCTATACAAACTGTGAACACCATTGTACTGCTAGTCAAGAGAGGATAGTCCACGTGTTCGGTGATTATTCAATAATGTAATAATTGTGGCAATTGGCGCGTGGGTAGATGTGTCTGACTTGCATTAGTTCTGACCTGATGTGGGTCAAAATGTAAGGTCTCGGCTCCTGTAATGATAACGTAATGTCTATCTCATGGCTGTGAACWGCCGTGAGATCCTTCCTGGTGGTGAAGTTGGGGCCGTGCCAGCTTTGGGGCCCTAATGTCTGTATCTGAGCTTCATCTATTTCTCGTGAAGCTAAGGAACCTGGAGGTGCCTGGCTTGACCTGCCCCCTGTTTTTCTGTGTGGTCGTGGTGCGGAGGCGGCTGCTTTGGAGTGTGGTTTGGTGCTGTGAGCCAGCCAAGCCGGCAGTCCCTCCGCCTGGAAGCAAGCCCTGGAGCGCGGCTTTGCCGTCTCAAGCCCTGCGCTTGTGCCGYGTGTCGATCTGCCGCTCCGCTCGCTGTCCCTGCAGCCTCGCTATTAAGCGCGCCGCATGTGTGCACATGGAAGACATTCTCATTACGCGAGTGGAGGTGGCGTGTAAGTCACTATTTCTAAATGCAGTGTGACGCAGTTTCACTTCTGATACTCTACCGAGGCTGGCGTGGCAGAGAAGTTGGCTGCGCTGTGGTTTCCAGAAGAGGAATTCAAATGGGGCAGTATGTCTTTCATTACCAGCTAACAGTATAATCTAGCCTAATGTACAGAACTGTCTGTGAACATTTGAAGGAGACTGAAATGAATAATCTGAAATATGGAAAATATAGGGAAAATATATTAGCTCATATTTTTGGAAAAATGTGTTAGAAAATGTAACACTTCCGAAACACAAGAGCATCAGGTGTTAGAGGAATGGCACAACCTTGGTGGTGTTTGACATTTACTGAAATAAATCTCAGAGTTAATCCAGAGTTTCCAGGGTCTTGACTAGTGTTAAAGGAGGATCGCAAATCAGACTAGCTCAAAAAACCACCAAAATTAAAGTTTCAGTAGTACCGTTAACTTAAGGCAGTACAATTGAGCAGTTTCCTAGCAGGCTGCTTGACATACGGCTTCATATTCTGAAAAAAATGCAATTTAGCTATGCTAGTGTTGGCAACGAAACTTCCAAGCCACTTCTGTCTATCTTCTGCAGCTGACACCTTTCCACTCTTCTCTTGCACGTTTTTCATTACTATGCTTCCTCCCTCCGCTTCACAAATGCGAGATGCTTTTCCAGTGTTTGGCAGTACCGAGTTTCCAGCTGGATGTTTAACGTCAAAATTCTTCATGTTCTGGTGAGTAATAACGATTCGGAGCTGGGAGCAGGTGATGAGCGCTCTTGCTGAGCAAGGCAGGAGTAGGGTAGTGGCAGAGGGGTAAAAAAAAAAAAAATCTCAGGAAGTGTCAGTAAGCGAAAGTCTTGTGACAGGTTGTGCAGAGGGTTAGGCTTAAGTGTATGCAATATTAATGAGAAATCCTTTTTGAAGAAGTGGGGCTAAAAATGTGGTCTGTGTTCCTCTGGGCTGTTTGTACCCCTACAACCTTCTTAGTTATGGGAGATACCAGCACAATTCCTGATGTGAATGCACTTACAAGGCACTTCTACCACTGTTATGAGTATAGCTAATCCTCTTTCATGGGGGGATAACTCTACTGCAATAAAACAACTTTGTATTTGTTAAGTAAGTTATTATTTCTGTGCAAAGAGAAGCCTGAGTCTATAAATAATAAGTCAGAATTTATAAAGAGGACACTTGTGAACTTTGTGTTTCTCTATACTTGCATTGTGTCTATACTAGCATTACAATATACATTAAAGCTTCTCATTTTAATTTTATATTCTTGGTATTTTAAAGAGAAAGTAGAAGACTCCATAGGTAGCATTAAGAAGCTGAGTAAGTTTTCTTAGTGCAGCTTCATAGGTTTCAAATAAGCAATACCAGCCAGTCAACCAAACAAAATCCCCAAGTATTGAAACTTAAAGTATCTGAGACCTTTAGGCAATTAAGAAAGCTGAACACTCACACATTTTAACACAGTACTGAATGCATTAGTAAAATGTAAATCAATGAATAATTTAAGTATAGCATTTGTTATTACACAGGCACTAAAATGCAAAACACTGAACACGCTCTGCCTCAGAAAAAAATAAGCAAAGCTAACTTGCTGATTCCTTTTCTTTATTCCTTATTGCAAAGGCAGATTTTTTTTAATACCTCTGGAAACAACTGCATTAAAACATTTGTGTCTTTGGGCCAGGACTTTGGGGGTGAAAGTTTAACCCCCAAAATGTTTTTTTGTGGAAGGTAAGGGAAACAAGGGGGCTGGAGCAGAGGCTGAGCTGCAGCTCTGCAAAGCTGAACCCCAGCATTTTGCAAAGGGTTAATGGCCTTACCAACACAGTAGGGTGTTGGTTGTTTTTTAACACATTCAGCCATATTAACTTATTTTCTGTTGTCGGGATGTTGGTGTTGTTTTTTATTTGTTTACTCTTGTTTGTTTGAACTAATCACCACTTAAGTAAAAGTCTCTTTGCCTTGCCCTGCCTCCTCTTCATGAAGCATTTAGCCATGGTGACCAGTCAGGCATAAAAACGTGCTTATCTGCAAATGAATGGCAGCTCTTTGCTTCATTAAAGCCTCTTTCTCTTTTGGCACTCGCATTGTGACCCTTTGATATTAATTCAAAGGGCAATTAAAGAATGCGGCCCATCTTTGAAGTAAAGCATTCAGGGCAAGGAATGGGATGAACCTGGGACTCTGATGGACTGTGCGTATTCAACAGGCCTTTTCAAGGCAGTTTGAAGTGACTCAAAGAAAATGGGCAGGAGAAGGTCAAAGAGAAAAAAGGGGCTAAAGAAACAGTCTGTATTTGTTCGAAGTATTAGCCAAGCAAACTGCAAATAGCAACAAAATGAAACAGTTAATAGAGCAGCCAGACAGAGGCATGTCAATCACTTAACTTGAACAGCATTGGACTAACCAAGGCTTCAGTCCACTGTGTTATCTAATTATCTTGGGAAAGCCAGTAGCTGGAAGTAATAGTATTGTATTTCTTTCTGCTTACTGCTCAGAAAAGGTGATAAATACTCACTGCTTCATAATTATTCAACATATATACATAAAGAGTGGTGGGTTGGTGGATTGTAGGCAAGCTGCTAGTAGAAAACCAACAAAAAACCCTTCGCGATTAACCTGAGACGCAGAATGTGAGCATTAGCATGTTTAAAAATCGTGTAAGGGTTTGCATATGGAGCAAGCTAAGGCACGCATGGTTTCCTCTGGAACAAACCTTAAAGACAAACACATTTACAAACCTAGGAGAGTCGTTTTCGCTCTCTTTCCTCCAAATATAGTTTTAAACCACATATAATGTTAAGGGTCAGACTTTAAACCACAATAAACAACGAGATTAAGAGCCGAGGCTGCAACTCTCCTTACTTAACATATGCTGTTGTACCTAAGCGTTGTAGCACACATGGTATGAGATTCCTGCCTTATTTTGCCCTAACGGGGTAAATTAAGGACAAAGTTTCAGATTTGCCTCACAATTTTCTTTGTATTGTTGGTTAAATTATCCCCATGGGGCTTAATTTTCCACTGGCCTGAATTTACACATACAAAACAAATACACAATTTTATTTGCACAAATGGATGTGCCCATAAACAGGCATATTTTAAGGTCCTGGCGTAAGAAAAGATTCCTGAGTTTATCTTCATAGTTGCACTAAATTGTCGCCGTTATTGAAACAAGGAGATAATAACGAATTTGCAATGTGAGAGAAGTGCTCTAGTCTTGATCCAGCTGATGCAGAGAACTGTGTAAAAACAGACACATGGACAGAAGTGTGTGGTGAGAACCATCYTGAAATACAAGTTTTACAACCTTACTTAACTACTCGTATCTTTTTTTTTAATGCATAATGTATTTTAGCTGGAGAGAGTGGCTGTTGCTCTGTATGGGCAAAATCTKCCGAAAGGCTTTGCATTGGTTTGAGCGTGATGCTGCGATCAMCTTTGCGTAAAAGTAACTTTAATCTCCAGCGCGATCCTGTTTGGTGGAATCCCGCTTGCGTTAATAAGCCTTAAGATGTATTACAAGATTGGGCGGTACTCTTGGATTTCTTGGTATAACATGGTAAAGAATTTGTAGCAAAAAATGCTCTACACACATGAAATGGACAGTATACAATATGACTTAACGCATGTTAAAAAAATACTCCATCTACAGCTGGTAATGGTTTACTGTGGGCGAGAAGGAAGAAATAATTTTTTTGTCGCTGTTGTTGAGAAAACAAAAGCATTGGCACAGTCAAAAATCACTTTTGAGATTTTGCATGCTAAATTTTAACCAGAGGGACTTTTTTTTTTTTTCCTGGCTACATTGCACCCTCCTTTGAACTTCAGTCTAACAAATAATCTAAAAGAGTATTCAGTGTGGTTGTGCTGTATGAAGGGTTCTGCCATCATACAAGAAGAAATATCAACTTTTCTTTTATAGTGGCCAGTGTATTTTTTTTTTTWAAAGGAGAAGAAAAGAAGAGGAATTCCTGTATATGTCAGGCACAGCATAGTTTCAAAGCTACATACTAATAGAAAAAATGGCACTATGTGAACACTTCACTGTCTAAGAATTCCAGCTGGAATAACTGTACAGAACCAATGACCTCTTTCTTATTTGGTGTGGGTCCCTCCTGGTGTCCATAGGGTTTTATCTATAGTCCACTGGCGTTAAATCCATTAATTGATTTTGTTTAGTTTTAAGAGTTTGGACCAGACTCCTTACAGAAGAACTTTATTAATATTAAAACTTGATGAGGGTAAGGCTTTTATAAAGATCTCTCTGAATATATCAAGACTGTTTATCAGTATCGTTACATCAGCTGAAAATAGAGGATTTCTAGAAARAGCGTGAAGCCTTAGCTGGTGCAAGCTGCCTTGCCCTGTACCTCCAGCAGGGATCGGACTAGGATGTATGGCAGTGGAAATCCTGTTCCRTGCTCTGGTTTCATTGTCTCTCTCCTTTGATTTTCTGTTGTTTCCAAGTATTGTCTAAACTTCTTTCTTCTGCTGCATATGGAACGTGCTCTGTTCTAACTTCCTGGGAGTAGCTGTATTTGCCCGGAGCAAGGAAGGTTAGTGCATATGCCAGAGGGGTTGTTCACTGTGGTGTTGGGTAGCATACCAGTTCAATAGGCTCCGCTGACTTAAAATTTGGAGCGTAGGACTGAAAAAGTAAGCAATAGTCTTCATGTTGTGAATGGAGCAAAGAAAGGGTGGCTGGATGGAGTCAGCTGAGCCGGGAAAAGAAAACAGAAAGCATTACAGTAAAGTCCTGTGGTGTGCATTAGCTATTATTTGAACATACAAAAAAAMCTTGGTGTTTGAATAGCCTGTTCTGGGGAAACCTGGAGAGTTGGGATACCTGCCCCAACACCCCAGTCTCAGTCCCATGAGCTTCAGGGAGCYTTGCTTCTTCCTTAGGCATTGGTTTCAAACAAAGCAAGCCCTGGCTGCAGAGCGCATCAGCAGGATGGATGCTGCATGTGAGGGCTTCACTTGGAGCAGGTCTTCTCTCTTTGCTGCAGTTGTCTCTACTCATGGTTTAGTCCTACAGAAATCTGTCCAATTGCTCCCCTGGATCAGGCAATCRGGCCCATAGCCCTGAAAAGACTCATCCAAAAACCACGTTGTTTGGGGTATATTCTGTTCTGGAAGCAGGAAATAGCATTTTGGGTCTTTTCAGGCATGCATAAGGATTAAAAAAAACCCAACCCATGATTGCTGCTGTTTGTCTGGTAGGGTTTCCTAGATTCTGCGTGTGTGGCCGAGCCCTGGTGTCCATGGGGCGAGCGTGCCTCGAGGCTGGAGGCTGCCCTGGGCTGGCCCCGGCAGACAGCAGGGAAGGAAACGCTCCCACTTGTCAGCCTGGGGCCCTGAGATGTGGGGCGAGCGCCTGGGATGTGAGTGCTTTGGATGGGCTCCTCAGGGCAGCGGTGGCATGCCTGGAAGCACAGAATTTCTCCTCTGGCTTTTCCACCACCCCAAGTCAGAGCCGTGTTCACCCGTTGTAGCAAGAAGTGGAACCTGAGCGTGTTGTCTTCTGCACTGGCTTCTGCCTCGCCTTGTTGGTGCAACAGCCTGATGTGTCCCTGCCCTTAGATTTCTTCCATGAGTGTTGGTTGGTGGTGTGTGGATTTGTTTTTTTTTTAAACGCAAAACTTAATTTTTAACTGCATTTTCTCGGAGCTTTTGGAAAATATTTTTGCTTAGCAAGAAAACAGAGCAGCTCTAAGAATATAACATCATAATTGCTGAGGCTGTACTGCATTTTATGAACAAAAATAAAGGCTAGCTGCTTCATTTTGCTAAAACCCCTCATTTGCTGTGTCCCAGTGCTCCTTCTTGAGACTGGAGACCTTTTATTTGATGGTGTTTTCCTTACCAGACGCTGATTGCTGTAATGCTATGTGTGCGACGTACACTTGATACATCATCTAAGCGCTGGAAAGCGTTCATTCTCTTTGTGCGATCTCTCAGTCCTGATGTAAACCAGGCAGAAGTGCAGCAATTCCTGCCATAATGTAACATGATTCCAGGAATTAGAAATTTCCATCTCGGAATGTACCAGGAAGAGGCAGCATGCCTCGGCCGGCAGGGATGGGGTGGCGGCGGGCTCCTGGCCCTCTCCTTTAGTACATAGTGTRTGTATATGGCTTTTAAAACAGAGGGTACAGACTGTAGGAATATATGTATGTATTTTTTAGTTGAAATAAAATATATATACTTTTTTTGTGTAGACACAGAAATTTCTCCTTTCAAGAAGTAAGTCTGAAAATGTCTAGCATTGGCTAGAAACTGGCACCAAGTGCCTCAGCTGAGGGGCCGGATCCTGGTGACAGGGGAATTGATGGAAGTTTGCCACCGGCTTTTATGTGGAATGATGTCTGAAGTGTGCTGTAAAGTTATGTGAAAAAAGGTGTGAAGTTGCAGAAATATACAGATAAATCTGAAAAGCAGTGCAAAAAAGGAGGCTTTTTAGAATATATTATTGTTCACGGGGCACTTCTTTTGAAATGTCAAGGCACTTGACTATTACTGGGAGTTTTACAAAGCTTGAAAACAAAGGCTTAAACTCTAAAGGAGTATCTTTAGGTATTTTTTGTGCTCCGGAAAACCACTAAATGAAATAAGCATCTGTTATACCCAAATTCAAATGAAAACAAGTTAAAAAGAGAGGAGAAATGCTTAATAAAACATGACCAAAATTAATTATTACTAGAAAATAAGTTTTTTCCACTTGCAAACAATTGACAGGGTTTAGGAATCAAGTCTGGGGTCAAAGGGTCTTGATGGCCAAGTCAAAGGGCACCCAGAGATGTATATTAATGCATGTCAGCTTCTAGATCCTAGAGTCAGGCAGTAGTTCATAAAAGAAACAAGGCATCTTAAGAAGAAGTGTTATTAGCAAACATCAGGTCAAAGTTTATCTTTGGGTCAGTGTGTACTGGAGGGTCACCCATTCACTCTCCTAACACAGGCGTTATCCTTAAAGCTGCCTTGGTGCAAGGTGTTAAGGGAAAAGAGAAATATGAAGTTTTAACTGGGGAAACYTGATAATTTATCAGAACACTTTGGAAGATTGAGACTTAAATTGAGGCATCCTTAGTGGAGAAAAGGAAAATGGGGGTTGTATTTAAATTATTTTTGGGTTACTTGTTGTGGGTTTTTTTTGGTCTGTGTTTGTGGTGTGGTGGTTTTTTTTTTTTTTTTTTCCTTTTCAAATCAAAAGCTAAACCATACTTTTGTATGGACATACAGGGTTCTCAGCAATGTCTGTGCACTCCTTCCTGAGTCAGTAGAGCTCATGCTATCGGGGACAGACGTGGCTTTCTTTTGAAAGAACCAGTATAGCCAATGTCAAACCCTTTGATGTGGAGGTATTGTAAATCTTTCCACGTGATTCTTCCTGGAAGCCATGCATTTCCTAAGAAGCGTGTTGACCAGTTCATCCCATTTACAACGCTACTTCTGCAGCTCTGCTTTCTCCTCTTCCCACCGCCTTGGGTGTGGGAACCCCGGCGCTCAGGGCAGCCGCGGCCGGGGGTGCTCCGCCACTCAGACCTGGAGGAATGCTCCTGCTGTGCCGGAGCACACAAAGGCTGCCTACTTGCTTTGACAAGCCCATGCTGCAGAAAATMCTTCCAATCTTTTGTGCTTCGTGGTGTTGACTTATTTTAGTTCCACGCTAAGATGCTCYCCATTGAAACAAGATAAAAAAAAAAAAGTGGAATAGGGTTCTTTTAAATACTGTTATTCTGGTGCCTCTAGGAGGCATTTTGCCTGACTTTATAAAAAGAGATTGGTTTGAACGGTGCAACTTTGGTTATGTTTTGGAGGAGAAGAGAAGGGCATAGCTGTAGGAATAACAGATATGACTCTTCACTAAAGCTGATTATGTTTGCATTGAATGGTGATTAAAATATAATGTACAATGATAATTAGGTATTTCTGAGAACCAATGTGACAAGAAGTGACAGAAAAGAGATTATCTGTTAGATTTTTACTTGCGTAGTGTGAATATTGTAGACCTGAATTCTGCATTTACTACATAACACTGTGCCCTGGAAAGTCCTAAACTCCAGACACATCAGTTAGCATAATGGAAAACCTTGGTGTGCTTATGAAAGCAGTAATGTGTTTGCTGCTCTTCAATGCAGTTATACCAGAGTAGTTCCAGCCTCTTAATTAAATCTTTTGGTAAATCTTTCTGAATTTTGTGTTAGTAAAGTATATGAGAAAAGTCATAAGAAAAAATCTTGAGCCATAACAGACAAGCTTCAATTTTTTTTTTAAATGAAACATTTACTGTCGGGCCCTGGCAGTTGGACAAAACAGACTTTTCTTGGGAGAACACCATATTTGCTAGGAGAAGTTTCCTGACTCCAGCTGGAATTCCTGGTTGGGAGTAGGGGGAGAAAGTGCCTGTCCCCTCTGCCGTGAGCAGGGCAGCTCCCTGCCTCAGGGAAGGAACGTGTTTCCCTGGCCCCGAGGGAAGAGCTATAACCAGACATCTTCGGGTCCTCTCTGACTTCCTCCGCTTCATCCGCGTAACCACCCTCTATTGGGCATTAGGATGCTTGCTTGGAGTGTGGCAGAACCAAGTTCAAATGCTTGGGGCTTATTTGGGGGGTGGTAGTGGAGGACTGTTGGGTGTTTGTTTGTTTGTTGTTAAGCATTGATTGGACTGTTTGAAGAGTGGGAATGGAGAAGGAGCTACTGGAGGGCAGGCATGTGCCCATCTCTGGTCTCAGAGATTGTCCAGTGCACAGTCGGTCTCCACTCTAAAGCATCCTGAATGAGTGCCATGACCACATGCCTCTCCCTCTAGAGACAGATGATTCCCTCTCTCTTTCAATTTTTCACGAAAGACTTTAACAAGATTTTGGTTTTCCACTAGCAMAGGGTGGGGGAATCGGGGGGAGAAAGCTTGGAAGGAGAAATGTGAAACGAGGAGAAGGGCAAATATTCCCTTCCTCACCAAGTTGCAACCATGGTCTGAAAGCATGAAAAGACATGAATTAGAAACATACCCAAATGACAGAGCAGCCGAACCTTTGCTGGTATAATCTGTCGTGGCTCCACTGAAGTTAGTTTGAAAGTCTGTCTGTTCCTAAATAGGTGCAAAGGCCTTCCAATGAATTGTGTGTTACCATAGGAAATCATATTAAAGGGAATGGCATTTTAGGAGTCTGCAAGTCGTCACTTCTAATGGTAGCTGCACTGAGTTTGATATAAACACTCAAAAGAGTTTGCAGGATTGACTTCAACTTTGTGAGAATATCTGTACGGCTAAACTGTGAGTTTAAGCCCTGTAAAATACTTTGCGGTAGAGCCTGGTCCTGGCGGAGCTCTGCTAATTAACGTGAGCTTGAGCGCTTACCCCATGTCRTGGGAACAGACTCCTAAAACCATGCTGTACGTGGGGTGCAAAATTCAGAAAGCCAAAAGTTTGTTCAGTGTGTTGGTGGACTTGAAGCCTGAGGAGGAGAGTGGGAATCTTGGTTCGTTCAGCGACTCAACAGGATCAAATTTATTTCTAATTCTTTCTCCCTAATTCTTGTTGCAAAAATTAACCGAATAAACCCACGGATTTATCAGAAAAGAATTGGGAGCTTATCTGGCTCCTAATGAAGCCAATGGCAACATTAGTTTACTGCAAGATGATGCCTACTAACGTAATAAACAATTACTTTAAAAGAGGAAAACAACTGAATGCCAATTAAGACAAGCATCAGAATGAAAATGTTCCATTTTTCCACTGTACAGAGAACGATTTATGGCCAAAGGATTACTTTTGAAATTGTTTTGAATTCTGCCCTTTAATTTATTAAATGAATCCTTCTTAGGAACTTGATTGCTAATTCATTTTAATTTAAAAAAGCCCCACTGTCATCTTTGGATGTAGGCAGAGCCCTCAGGGGTCTATATAACTGTCAATATGGCTGTTAATTTGGGTTTTTTTTTTCCTTATGGCTTAAAGCTTAATTGTGAGAGCTGGGAAGATGCCATGGTTTTGGTTTGCAAGGACTCAAACAGTGTCTTATGGGTTTCAGATCCCATCAGAAGTCATAGGGACCCTCCTGCTGCTGCTGCCATGTCAAGTTGGAAAAGCTGCAAAGCTCTGGGGAGGAGCGGGGGTGTGCTGAAAGTGAGTCCCACCTGGTTTTCATGCTGGAATCAGAGATGGACAAGAACCAAGTGCCTTAGTCTAAATGTCCCTCAGCTTTGGGTGGGTCTGGATCCAGATCAGGATCTGAACTTTTTGTGCCTCAGGCTTGTCTCTAATTGAAGCCATGCAAAACCACACATTTCACATGACTTTGATGCAAAACCATAAATAGGCCCATTTTTTATTCAAAACAAAGTCCAGGCTTGCTTAGAAAGATCACAGACCTTCTGCTGAACCTTGATGGTCCCAGGTGGTAATGAAAACTCAAGTCTTCAATGCAGTAATGTTCCTGGAGGGAATGATGCGTGTTTTTGTCATTCTAGTTAAATGTGTGACTGCTCTGAGACAGGCAGTGATGTCCCACTCGCTGCAAGTTGGTCAAAAGATGACCGATACTCTTCCTCACAGAGATCCTAATTATTATTCTTGTCTTAGATCCTGATCAAAAATCTCAGTGGCACTTATACTGGTTTTGTGTCTTAGAACAATATAGGAAGGATTCTGAGCCATATGGGATTGAAAAAGCAAGACAAAGATGACCATGGAAGCTAGAACAAGGTTTTGTTTTGATTGAATCACTTTTGCAAAAGTTTTTTTCCTGAGCAGTCAAATCGCAAAGAAAAATCTGCGTATTTGAATTTTGCAAAACAATTCTGGATGTTTGAAGGAGACTTTCAAAGCAGTGCAGGGATTTTAGCAAAACAAATTCTGCTACCTTAACAGAAGAGCATGACTGTTGTTAATTTTAATGGCAGAGGCAGGCTCTTCTTTGAAGATCGCAATCTGAGCATTCACTGTGAAGTTATCCACTGCGCATATTGGTTAATCCATTTATATATGATGATGTATGTTAGAATTAAATGAATGTTGACCAGAGCACAGCCTGGGTCAAAGTTTGTGTGGAAGGTATTATTTGGTAAATGCCCTTAGACCATGATTTGGAAAGTCTAACTAGAGYGTCTGAGTAAGGTAATTGTCACTGAAAACAGCAGAAATATTTCCAGGCCATCTGTTGCTCATCCACTTTGTTGTTGTTTGTATTGCTATGGTAAACAGGGGCCCTGCTCACGGGCTGCCACTGTACCAACACGGATCTTAAGATGTCCTTGTGAAAAGGACATAATGGTGTAAGCATATGACGGTGCACCAGACGTCTTTAGACTTTAAAGCAGACGTGGAGGCTCTTGAGCTCTGTGGTGAGCAGTGGTCTCAGCCCACTGATACCTGAAGTGCAGCAGAGGTGTTGGTAAGCTGTCGCAGCAATGAAGGCGCCCTGTTTATTCCTATCAAACTCGATGTCTGTAGTGACAACAAATGTTCTAGGCTTCTGCTGTAGGCCCAAAGGCACAACATTATGTGCTACCAGGGACAGAGAAACATGGATTACTTGGCCAACAGTAGATGAAGGCAAAAAGTTCACAAACGTGGCTTTCGCAAAGTACCTCTCTTCCATTTGTTTCTGTGATTTGGGTTCCCCTTGGACAGCGTTAAAGCTGGGACCCTGGATCTCCTTACCCTGCTTCTCTAACAATAAAAAGGAAGCCACTTAGAAAAGCTGCAAAAAGCTTGTTTCTCAGTTGATCTCTGTTTTCCTTTGCAGACCCAGGAGGCTGGCTGGGAGCATGCAGCTTTTATTCTTTTCTGTCTCTCTGCTATTGTGCAGAGTTCATTCTGGCAGGCTCCCCCGTACGCATTTGGGGCATCTGTCAGGCCCTACCATCGGGCTCTGTCAGGCCGTGTTGCAGGCCAAGTTTTGACTTCCTAATCTGTATTTAACACTTTGATGTGGCTCTCAGCAGGATTTGACCCAAAACAGACAGAGAATTGCATCTCACAATCCATAGGGTGTGAACTAAGGAAAAAATTAACATTTTAAAAATTTTCTGTCAACTAGAAAATAAGTGCATAATTTTTGCTGAAATTCAGTGAGTGTTGAATACTCGTCTTTTCTAAGCTTCCTAGAAAAGCCCACCAAAATATGTACTGCTTGCCTGCATAGGTAGGGGGAGGTGGGCTGTGTGTTAGTGGTTGCACTTCTTCCAGTACTCATCATGGGGGTATTTCTATTTTAGACTGGACTTACGAGACGAGCGATGGCTCCCACGCAGCCAAACCCAAGCTCCCATTTTATAGGACCTGTTATGGTTTCATACGGTGGCAGGCAAATGCCAAGCACCCTGGAGATGCGAGGAGTCTGCTTTCAAGGAACTCTCTTGCTTTTGAATGTGGTGCAGTAGTAGGAGGATTTCAGTTTTCAGAGAAACTGGAAACAATGAGAACTACTTTTATTTCCACCTAAGAAAGCGCTCTCATTGCGTGTTTTACTGTGGAGCTATTAAGACTCTCACTTGCAGTGTTACTGGGCACCCAGCATAACGTGTATGAGTCTGGCAGGCTGCGGTGCTGTCAGTTGAGTACGAGTGGAACAACCAAGGACTCAGTTCAGTGGTGCCCTAGCACTGGAAGGCAAGATGAAGCAGGAGCCAGAATTTTTATAGCTTTATAGTTGACATAAAGCTTTTCCCAGAACTTTTTTTAATGCCTCTTCTCTTTCCCCCATAATGTTGAGGACCTCTGGGAAACAAAGAGAACCTTTAAATAGATGCTATCAATTAACCCTACAGCCTAACTATTTAAGATAGCTGATTTTACAGAGATCAAAGATAGTAGCTAAGAAACTAGGCATTTTAACAAATTTTCTGAATTCATGTGTTTGCATTTTGGTARTTTTTTTTTCTACTTTTAAACATTGCAAATCTATTTGGGGCCACTTTCACTGTTATCTTAGAGAATTTGCCCTATTTCTGAAGGGTAAAACCATCAGCTTTAATGAAACCACTGATTTTCAGTGTGTGGGAGATCATCTAACAGTGAACTCCATGCTCCAAAAAAAGCACAGGCTGTTTCACTGGGTTCCCATCAGRGAAAAAGAAACGAAATCAAAGGCCATCTACCTTGTATCTTCTGTGCGTGGAAATTCCTGATACCTGTGGATGATTGAGGGCTACATCTGAGTCTAGAGGYTTGATCCAAAGCCCACTGAAATAGTGAGATTTGCATTTAATATTTGGGATGAAGAACTAGATTCTTCAGTGTCTTTTCCATTGGGAATGGCAAAGAGCAAATGAGTGATASTATGTGTGTTTTTATACCTTATATGTGACTTAAATACCCTCTGTTTAGACAATCATGTCACTTTAAGTCATTGAAATTCCAGGTGCTTAAGTTGTAGGGACGCTACATGCAACGTGCATGTATCACGGTACTGCCTTGATCTGTGTGCTSGGCATGTGAAAGATCATACAGCTCACCTGGACCTTCATAAAATTAAAGCTGCCTTCTTTTCTCTCCTTGTCTTCATACCACATGATTGTTACTGTCGGTCTTAACAGAAGGTGTGTTTTGTATTTTTAGGCATACACGCACCATTTGCAGGTTATGCCCTACTGTGTATGCACTTACATGTGTACTCTGTAGGTAAGGTGTGCCTGCAGTATATTTTGGCAGATCTGCATGGTGAGGATAGTGTGTGTAGCATATTCTGCACTCCTTAAGTGTCTGGAAACCGAGACAGTAAAAAACACAGCTCCATGGTAGGAAAGATTCAGTTTGAGAGAGCTTAATAATCTGTCAGATTTTTTTGTCAGGTGTGTCAACAAGTGCAGTAGTACAGAGTTCTGAGACATTTTGGCATCCTGTAACACCTTGCACTGTGAAAAAGTGAAGAACTGTAAGCTCGAATTAGAAACAGTAAGGCCRGGTGAGGTGGCATGAGAATGGAAAATAATCAGGTGGAGAAGTTAGTGAGAACTGGGGATCTGGCACCTTTGGTTGCGTGTCCTGAGTATCGGACCTGGGAGGCTGTAATTGCAGGTGGGATGCAGGAGTTATCCCACATGCTTGACATGTAGCAGAGGTGGAATTTTGGATCTATACTGCTTCACAGCTGCTAATAAATAAAGGGTAGATTAGCTAATTGGCCCAAGCCAGCCTCAAATGTTTTTGTTCATTGAAAGACTTACTAAAACTTTTTAGGAAAATTCCTGGATCCTATATTCCACTATTTTGCACTGCAGCAGAGAAAGCTGGGAAATGGACAACTAAGAGTTAGTTTAATAGCAATTAAAACTCTGTAGTGTTAATTACTGATAATTAAAAAAAAAA
>JASVER010000107.1:411325-501853 GCA_030449065.1 Oceanodroma leucorhoa
TTTAAAGCCTCATCATACACCATTAAAGGCAACTTTTGTCAGAGAAGTTGTCTCCAAAAGGGACCTTCCTGAGCTCTGTTTCAGATCTTACCTCATCAGGTATGGTCAGTGTAGTGCTAGCCAGTATGACCCTGGTAGCATGGCTGGTGTGCTTTCCTTCAGTAGTCTAGCTTGTCAGCAATAGCTGTTCTGCTTAAGGTGAGTGATTTGTATCTGAGACTAACATAGGGAAACTATATTTTAAATATCCTACGTTTCTTTTTATTCTTGAACAGCAGCATGAAGCCATCCTARAGGGTTGTAACTTGGCAGTTGCTGAGGAAGGCAGGTATTACTGATTCGCTTGGGACCCCAACTGAGAAGATTTGGGATTTGTCACTAGTTCAGACAATGTGTTATGTTCGTTTTGGGATACCCTAGACTGCCTGTTTAATAAGGAATGAACCTAAACTGTTTGGGATAGGATGTTTGTGCTRATTCCCCTTTGTTCTCAGGGACAATATTCTCAAGAACCAGAACAGCCTAATCCAGTCTTACTTGGGGCAAAACTTCCATGCACGTAAGAGACTCTGGGAGTTGGATGTTTTCACAGTGCATYGATGCTGAGCTCTATGGGAGTTTCTCCTGATGGTCTTGCGTATGTTGGACTGAAAATATTGATGGTGTCTGGACAATGAAGATAGCTTTCACATAAGAGCCCCTGGTCTAGCAGTAATTGTTCTTTTTTTGGGAAGCAGAAATTCATAAACTCTTCAGCTGAGTTGTCTGAAAAAGCACTTTGTCTTTCTCATACTGTAAGACCAAGTAAACAGATTAGGTGTATTTATTAGTTCAAACAGCTTGAGTGAAATTGGAAATGTAAGATAGCTAGAAATGAACGCGGTGGGGGTTTTTAGCTGGAGCTTGAGAAACAGTGATTTCTTTCTGGCTTTGTGTTCTCAGTTACGTCCAAATAAATCATGTTAAAAGGATTATTTTAAATCAACGTCTGTATCAATAATTTATTTGGAATTACAAACATTGCCTCTACTATTTCAGTATTTCAACTGAACAAGCAGTTTCAGCATCACTGGGGAGTGTCTGCCCTCTTTAGGTGGTTTCCCTTGAAGACTCAGGCAAGAAGGAATGCTTGTTGCCTGGGACAGCAGCTGATGCAAGTGAAGACTGGCTTTGGAAGTCTACTCTTTTGGTTCATTACTGTTTGTTGGAGAAGGAGAATGTGGTCGGGTACTGGGAGAGGCTCTGCTGCCTTCACAGCTATAGCTACGGGTACAGCCGCGGCTGGGCTGTAGCTGGAGTTCACTTGCTTGCCAGGGAGCGCAGGGGAAACAAGCGGTGATGCCGGCAGCTGTTTGTCTCTGTGTCTGTGCGCTCTCTCTCTCCACGTCCCTGAAACCCCGTAAGAGTTTCAGTTCTGATTTCTCTTTAAACTGCTGATCGCAAGAGTTGGTAGCCCCTTCCTGGGTCGTGSACGTGCTGTTTCTTGCCGACTTCCYTTAAGTACCGACTCGGGGCACGGTGCRAGGGGCCTTTGGTCCAACGCAGCCTGGCTGTTTTGCAGTCACGTCCTGGACTGTTGCCTGGAGCCTGAGCATCAGCACATCTGCGTGTAGCTGTGCTCTGTGCTGGAAAACCTCCCAAGGTTAGGAGGAATAATGATGTAATGAAGAAACCTTAGGCGAAGGAAGCATGCAGTCTGTGTTTCAGCTCTGTTCATCACATACGCTGGAATCTCCTTGCTTTAGTAACTGGTAGAGTCAAGTCAAGCTATTGCTCTGAGCTATTCTTACAGGACCTCTCTGTGCAATGTGTGTCTCAAAATGTAATTATTTTTTTTTATATTAACACTTGTCTGGCCTGTCCTAAGGTTATGTTAGGTGGCCCTAAAACAGGCAAGTAAGTTACAAATGAGCGGGAATGTTTACACGTGCTGAGATACTCTAACACAAACGTGTAAAATACTGTTCAGAGTGTAGGACAAATAATACATATGACATGAAGTAAATATTTGATTGTGTGTGAGAATTAATTTCTTCAGTAGTGCTCCCCATACCTTTGTAATCACTTCCATAAGCATTTCAGCAATAAGGTTTTAGTGATGGATCTATAGGGAAGGTCTCATGGACATCTCTATAGGGTCAGAATGTTTAAGTTACAACAAGCACACTGGTGTGACAAATATTTGTATCTGTTCACTAGTTCAGGGAGAGGAACAAGGCCGTATTGCTTGTCTGATTGCTTGGGACTAAGCAGTACTGCTCAAGTTTTTAAAACACTTGCAAACTGCTGAAGGAGTTAAAGGAATCGAATAATTCATTTACTCAAAAAGATTGCTAGAGGTCCTTAAATATTCTTGGGCCAGGAAAAG
Organism: Oceanodroma leucorhoa; assembly: GCA_030449065.1. NCBI lineage: Eukaryota > Metazoa > Chordata > Aves > Procellariiformes > Oceanodroma > Oceanodroma leucorhoa. The sequence goes on from JASVER010000107.1 coordinate 413,694, forward strand.
GAACTTTTGACAATTCTTTATTTGAGCACATTTGCACAATGTAACATTTAACTCTAATTCGTTTCTCACTTTTTTGCTTTTTTGAAGTTTGCCAACTCAGTTCTGAGTCATGGGGAAAAAGCAGCTTTTCCATATAAGARGATATCGATTGATCCAATATTTTGCTCTTTTTTCCTCAACTAAAGCTAATTTTTGTCTTTAATTTTTTTTCTTTTTTTGAGCATCAGCACCCCAGTCTGATGAAGGCTCTGACATCGATTCTGAACCAGATCTACCTTTAAAAAGAAAGCAGCGTCGTAGCAGGACAACCTTCACGGCAGAGCAACTGGAAGAGCTGGAAAGAGCTTTTGAGAGGACACACTACCCTGATATTTATACCCGGGAAGAACTTGCRCAAAGAGCCAAACTCACGGAGGCTCGTGTCCAGGTATGTATTTAAAAGCTGCTTAAGAAGAGGAATTTGCTTTCCTGTCCTTTTATATTCTCATGTGACCCTACCCTGGGGTAGAAGGAAAATGTGAAGCTACATTGTTTAAAGCCTTAGGGSTTTTTGCATCTGTACGTGGACATTGGTTTTCCAACTGTTTAAGGCAACAACTGCTTTGAAAAAAGTTTTGTTTTCCCCAGTAATTGTTCCATACCTACCATGAATATAATACTGAGCCTTTGGAGAAGAAGGTCTATTATCCCAGTTTGTTTATTTCATGCATTTGACAGCACTGTGCATATAATCAGGTCAGCTGTTGTGCCAGTTTATGGTTATTTAACTGATTTCATCTGTTGTTGTTTGGGTCCTTCAGGCATTAAGAGAAAAACATTTTAAAAAGGGCAATGTGTCTATAGAGCCATASAAGTGAGCAGGGTTACTGGTGCAGTATCTACAGTTTACTTTTAGGTTAGCTTTTGAAGTTGACTTGATTTAAACCTTGTAACAGGTCTCTTATCCCCACTGTCAGTTTAATTCAAAAGAAAATAAACCCACAAATAACTGTTAGGTCTTCACAACTTCATGTAGATCTGGATTGTCTAAAACAAGCTAACGTGCTGGAGGAGTAAACCATGGAGTTGATTTAAATTAAAAAAAAGCATGAACCTGGATTTTCAGATATCCAAAAATGGGCAAATAGCAGCCAAATAATTCTGGAATAAACTGCACCCCRGAGTTCAGGTTCAGACTAGAACTTACTCTGTTTCACGGTAGAGAAGCACGTCCTGTGAAATGTTTAATACCGCAGGCAGAATCCTCTGCTGCTTTTTCACTACTTGACATTTAAGAGTTATTTGGAAAAGCATGCCCAGTTTAAATCGGTCCGAGTTGCAAATGTGCGGTTGGGTGACAAGTAAAATGTTGTAGCTTGTGATGTAACCAAGGAAGAGAAATGAGTGGTAACTTGTGATCTAATCGAGGATACAGGTGAATTTGGCTGCTTTGGTGAAACTCTCTTTTTATGTTTTGACCTTTGAAGCTCAGCCCGAGGCATTCAGACTCTGCAAACTGAATACAATACAAATACAAAATACAATACAATAAAATACAAAATACAAAATACAAAATAAAATACAAAATACTGAATACAATACAAATACAAGCAATACAAAATATCCCTCTGACTTTTTAAGACAAGCATGTCTATTGCAGCATGGCTGTATTATTGAGTATCTGTCTTGAAAGGTCCAGCCTTTTTCAGTTTTACCTGCTAAATATTTTTGCAGAAGACTTCACACCACATTTCTTGTAAGCGTTTGTTATGACTGTGAGAGAAAATCAAATGTATGGATGAATTTGTCTGGAAGGCAAACTCAGTGGTGCATGACTCTTTTCTTAACATGTTTACTAAGTGAAATGCTTGCAAAACAGCTTGGGCCAGGTAAGACCAAATCAAGCCCTGGGAATCATCCATGCACAAACATAGTAAAGATAACTTCCTGCACAAGTCCTGTTAGCAAGACGAATGGGATCTAGGATGTGATGTTTTGGTCTATGTTAGCTTCAGTGGAAAAATACGATAAAATGAAAAAGACCTTGTTCGTGTTTTTCTAAATCAATGACCCACAGCTAGAAGAAAAGCAGAACTCTCATTAACATAACAGCTGTCTTAATGTGGCTTTAACCCTGTGACTTTTTACATTCCTTATGGCTTCCTTGGTTCCCTTGGGACACATCCTGTCTCACACCACTCCTATGATCTACAGTCTCACAAATTCCCCAGTACCTCTGACATATGGATACTTTACCTAACCCAGCATGGAAGAAAGTTCCCAGTCAATCAATGATTAAAATACCAGAACAAAACCTTTCTGGATTAAAGATGAGCTGGGGTTGAAGAAGCCAGCCTGTGGGCAGTTTCCTAGTGCACTCCATCTGTTTGGTACCCTTGAAGCCTGGCAGAGTGATTTAGCAGTGGATTAAGGGATACAGGATTTGCCTTATCAGCATTCAGCACCTCTCCATAGCCCCTTAAAATAGCCACCTATGATGGGCATGAAATAAAAGATGACCTGTTAAAAGAAAATAACCCCAAGAGACTTGAGGCTGAGAGGGCTGGATAGCCGTACTGATGTAGCATTCAAGCTTTCTTAGTCACACTTCTTTTTTGGTAACAGTATGACAGAGATCAGAGATACCAAATTTTATATGGATATATACACAAAGATCTCTTTGACTGCTTCTCGATCAAGCATCACCTAAAAAAGCTAGCTCTCTGCAGCCCGAGTCTGGCTGAGCCCAGAAAATTATTTTCCTCTCTGGAGCTGTAAGGACTAATTTTGTAGAGTTGTTTTACATTGTCTAGGAAGTTATTTAATTGATTACAACTGGACTAACCTTGCTATTCCCTCAGTCCCTCCATGTAGCGCTCGCATCTCATGTTTTGTTTTTTCTGCCCTGCCGCCCCCGTGCTTCCCCTCTCCTTCTGTTCCCCGAGGCGGTCTCTGAACACCCGTGAAAGGAAGAGTCTTAAACCGCCGAATCATCTATTTTCTCACTTTCCCACTGTTGAAGGGTAACCAAATGCATGTTTCTAAGCTGGTTGGTTGGAGGGGGGAAAAAAGTTGCCTCTGGGCTGAGATCAAACTTAGAACATTTCAGTCCCTAAGGGGAATTTTTTGAAAGCTACAAGCAACTGAAAACAGACTTTACGCTGTGAATGTTATTTGTGTACTTAGTCGTGGGGACAGGAAAGGCTTTTGGGGAAAGAAGTGTTGCAACTAACTCCACGTTGCAAGAGTCACGAGATGTGTAACTATAATCATTGCAAATCCTTCAGCACTGGGTGTAATAAGGAGTTAAAATGCTCCCTGCAATTMCTCCTGCAGCGCCTTTCCACTCAAGGACCAGTGAGTCTTTCTCCCCCATCTTGGAGCCTAGATGTCACGTGGAGCCAGGACAACCTCTTCTGCTGCCTCTTCCAAAGGCAGCCGGCTCTTTTTGCACGTTAGATGCAGCAGGAAGGGAAAAGTTCTTTGGTTTTGTGCATTCATCAGATACAATTCAGAAACATAAGTAGAGTCCCAAAGGATGACCCTTTATTAAAAAAAAAGTAGTAATACCCTGGGAATGTGAAATGAGAKTCATATATTGTGAGTAAAAATCACAACTATGCAGTGCTTTACTGGTCCAGTTTAAAACCTCATTAAAACCATCATTAAGTTGCAGTGCAGGCCCTTAAGGTCTGTGSCTTATTTTTACTGACTCAATCTGAAGGCGAATTCTAGAAGTGAAATTTTCCCCAGTGTAGATAAAGATCAAAGGCTCTTTCTGAGCTTCAGAGCAGTGTGGTTATGGTTTCTGTAACAAATAGAGCATAAGGAATGAAGTGGGTAGCATCTTTTCTGGCCACCTTTTGATTCCCACATCAGGCTTATTTTTAGACCTGGATGAACTGGGTGAACTTTGGCAGCAGCTTGGAGCCTGTTTCAGATTGTCAGTGGGAGATGTTTAATTCAATCTTTTGGTAAAGGATTTTTAAACAAGGTTCAGGTTTGTCCTATGGCAGGCGGAGGACCAGGAGCCTGCCTTGGCCGATGGGCACTGGCCAGTCAGACAAATCCTTTTGGGCTGTGTGTTGAAGGTAGGCCTCCCAAATTATCAGAAATGTGATGTGCGAGACTTGTGTGTGGGACCATGTTGAGGATGTGCCCCCAGCTAAATGGGATCGTGCGGGGCAGGAGGTCTTGCCATGAGAAGCAGCTGGCACACGGCCTTCCTGCTTGACCCCAAAAGGCAACGGGAGAAATTTGTTTGGACTCTTTTAGTCCATGAATAATGGTGAAGAAGCRGGGGAAGTCAGGAAGAATTCTGAAACGTGACTATATCCTGTCCTGAAAAGACTCTTCTCGGCCAAATCCCAGGTTTAAATCGGTTTGCTTGAAAACTTCCAAAAGGAAAAATATTGTTTAACAAAAAAGCATGTCTGAAAACTCTGGCAGATCTCTCCAGGCTACTAGGATGGGGTTGAATGTTCCCACGTCAAACTTGTAATCAGCTTGTAAGCTTTTTACAAAAGCTTATTATAGCCTCAGCAAATAAAAGAAATCCCAAGAGCTTGGAAACCTTGAGTAGCCAGAAGAAAAATGGTAATTTTTTTTTTTTTTTTTTTAAGTGCTGTGCTTGCATATTGTTTTCTTTGTTTCACTGTGGTACAGGGAGAGGAAGAGATGGTTTGGAGAAGATTGTGAGGGGAAAGGTGAGAGAAGAAATGATGACTCTTAAGCTAGTAGTAAGGTTTGAAAGCTCTGAACTCCAGTCTCTCAGCTTTAATAGTCTCTTCTCAGTAGCAAACAGTGAAAAGCATTCACTGGGAAATCATGAGGAAGGGAGGACCTTTGCCAAAAAAAAGTCATTTGCCCTCAGCTCCTCTGAAACGGTTTGAGCTTGTAGGCTGAACTGCACAGTCCTATGGGGAGATGGGATGAAGGAATGTGGGACAGATTCGGGAACATTTAAGTCCTTTCAGCGCATCTTTACAGTTATTCCTGATGTGGTTTATGGAGAATTTATAGTGCCTTTTTTTGAGGCTGTCCCTCTTGCATCATATATAGGGTAAAGAAAGAAAATGCTGTGTGCGTTCTTGTAGTAGATAACCCTGTAATTGCATTTTTTTTTTTCTTTTTTYCCCCCCCGGGGTAAAGGAGAAATTCTTATGGGTAAATTAGCCAACTACAAACATATGCAGGCCCAAGAAGACATTTTTAAATATAAAGGAAAAGAAGGGATGTGATTTTGATTTTTCTGGGCCCTGCTGCCTAAGGCTCAAATTAGTGGCGCTTTAATTTATAAATACACAGTTCAATTTGCTTGTTACTCAATATTTTGCAGTGTTTTAGAAGTATTTGTGTAGGACTGAGTCAAAGTCTTTTCAAAGAAACCTATGAGAGTTGAGTATGTTGGATCGCACTGGGAGGTGGTTGGAAGTCCTCATTCCCTTTGGCACGGCCCTGGTGGTTTTTTGGTCTGTGTTTTCTCTTTTTTTTTTTAATAATTTTTGTGTGTGTGGTTGTTTTATTCTTTTTTGTTTTTTTGTTTGCTTGCTCTAAAAGAACTCTGGTTTCCATCACGTTGATAATTCCGTGTATCCCAACCAGCATGACTTCCCATCACCATAAACAACAGCTCCCGGCAGGCCCCAGGYGGAGAACCTGCGGCCTCGGGGCGGTCCCATCCCGCTGGTGGCCGCAGCAGGTTGCTCTCAGCAGGCTAGCAGCACCGCTTTGGGGTGCAGTGAGGAAACAGGCCGACCCACGGCGTGCTGCTGTGCGTCCGTGGTAGACCTTCTTCCTATGAGGCTGGGGGCGTGTGGATGTCGCAGCGAAGCTGATTTACCAACTAGCTGTTGCTAAAAAGCAATTCCGTTTCTACTCTTCCTACTCCCTATGGCTGGTCCCTGGCAGTGCTCTCCCTGGAGCTCACCCGATACCGTGGTGAGCCAGGATGGAAATTCACCCTACTGCAAAAAAAAGGAAAGGGAAGAAAAAAACTTTTTTCCTTTTTTCCCCTGCTGTTTTGTGTTCTCTGAATGAAGTCCCAGTGGGGTCCGGCAGGCACAAGCGCTGGTGGCAGCTGTCGGTTTGGCGAGAGGGCGAAAGTGCGTGCGCAGGCTGCTCTGAAGGCTGCTGAAGTAAGTGTAGGTCCGGCATCAACAGAGGCTGCAGGGCCGGACGCTGCGGGTGTCTTTAGAAGTCACGCTGCCGTGTTTTGCAAAGGTAACGGGGTCGCCTCTGTCCGGGCTGGTGCAGCCCAGCTTCGTTAGCAGTTTCCTCTGCCGCACTGCTGCTGGTGTGCCCCAGATTCACCCCCCGATGGCATGCCCACCAAGGGCTCCTGCTTCCAGGATGGTCAGACTTTATTTTGGACATGTGAATTTTGGGGGAAGGGAGAGGCGGGGAATAGCGGGGGGTGGGGAGGCAGTTACCATGAAAAATATCATGAGGCAAAAGGGGAAAAAAACAACACACACACACCCCCGTCTAAAATTAAAAGTGCTGTGAACAATACATTAGTCTTTTGACTTTGTGTGGTTTTGGCACTCATGCTTGCAATGGTCAGGACTGTGTTTAACAAAATATCCACGGGTTTCCTGCAAAATTCACATCTCAAATGTTTTGCCCTGTTGGTTCAGAGATCTTTTTGCCTTAAAAGCACATAGAGCACTCTGTGTTTATGATCAGACTGTTGAAATGTCAAGGCTAATTACACTAGTGTGTTCCCAAGTGAATAAATGCATCTTTTAAAGAATATCCTGTTGAGATCAACGAAATAAGATATTGGCGTGATCACTTGCAAACTACTTAAAGGAAAAATGATAATAAAAAGCAGGATCTAAGTATTGGAAAATAGAGATGGGAGAAACCTATTAGTTCACCTCATCCATTCTACATTGGTGCAAAATTTTTTTTTTAATATTTTCTTGTGGAGTGATTTCTATTTTTGGTCAGTCCAGTTCCAGATGCTTGAAAAACTGGAGCCTCCAATACTTACTTCCCTTAAAGGACTTTTTTTTTYCCTTTTGCTCTAAATTTCATCCTCTTCAGATCTGTTTTTGAGATGTAAATTTTGGCCAGACACTGGGGTTCAATTTTGTTTCCAAATCATCTGGGTAATTTAGATTCCATCTTTGAAAGTGACATAGAAACTAGAGAGCCAGAGCCTCACTAAAATGAATGTGACTTGGCTTCTGGTGCAGACATGGCTTTTGGATGCTTGGGTGCCTCAGACAAGCCATGTTTCCTCTGTCCGTGTCTGCATTTGCACAGCACCAAGCACAATGCTGACCTGATTTAGAGCTCCTGCATGTTACATCAACACCAGTAGATCATATTCCTTCAGACACAGTACCGTTTGTGTAAGAACGCTGTATTTTGAGTCTCCAAAATGCAGTAGCTTGCTTATCCACTGCTTTTGCTTCCATGGGGGAATTTGATGTGGTAGTGGTGATTTGAAGCACTATCTAGGGTTGGTCTGCCTTCTGCTGAGATCCATGCTGTTGCTCCTGAAGGCCACACGCAAGATACATTAGTTCGTCAGATTAAGCAGACGTAGATAGTTTAGAGTTGGTTTTCTGTTATGCCCACTACAGGGTGGCACTTCCTTACAGTATGACCCTTGTGATCTTCAGCGGGGGCTGCGTTATTCTCAGAGCATCTCTGCAGGCAGGTGATGATCGCCTCCCTCTCAGAAGGGAGGTTGTGGGAGAACAGAAGCATCCTGTGGGGAACCTGCTAGGTTTGAAAAGGCCGCTCGTAAGATGAGGATTTTGTCATGCTGGTGGATGTTGAAATTTGCTGAGCATCAGAGGACATTGTGTTTGGAAATGTGCAGACAAAGGAAAATGTTTCCCCAGGTGTTTACAATATGTTTCTAAGCAGACACATTGGCTTGTGGTGACTAGATTTATTTTTAAGTCTTGGCTTGATATTGGCAAAATTTTTCAAGATTTCTTTGATCAGTGGTAATACCGCACATGGATTCTTCATGACATGTGCTGATTTAAAAAATTAAAAAAATTCCTAACTCTTGAGAATAGTCAAGTTAGCTGAACATAATCTAAGTGAAATTATATGATTAAAAAAAATAATAAAGTAAATAATTTCAGTTAACATAGAAAGCATATAACTGCTACTGAATAAAGTTTGGGATCTGACTAATTTTAATAAACATTACATCAATCTAAATAAAATATTTAGGTTTGAGTTATTTAGTTTTGAGTAATCTTTTCTTGACTTTCCAAAACCGATTTTCAACTTTTTAACTCTCCCATTTAATTTTATCTGTATTTTTTTTCTCCTGTCTTACTGTTACATTATTTCTTCATTGTGTTCTGTCACACAAACATCTGAAATCTGCAGTTACCTGGTATAAAATGGGAGTTAAACAGTTGCAAACCAAATCTCAAGCCATGTGAAAAGGGTGAGGCCATGACAGTAAATAGTAACAGTAGTAAAAACTACTGTGTTAAAACATCCAGAATTACAGATTCAGAGCTTCAGTGTGTTCATTTTTAAAAATGTGTGATGGTAAGAGTTTAGGGCCACACTTATGGTCATTTTAAAGATAAATTATTTTTAGTATTTTTACCAAGGCTGGTCCAAAGCCCGTTAAAATCAAAGGGAAACAAGTAGGTATGTGGATCAGACCCCTGGTGCTTACTGTAAAGGTGTGGGTGGGTGGTTTGTTTTATTCTTGCTTTTTAAAACGTGCCTCCACTGTTCTGTAGTGACGAGTGTGTGTGGTATTAGTGGCAATAACACTCACTCTGCAGTTTTGAATTTGTTCAAGGGGTTTTGGTGAGTTCATTTTGGACTAACTCCGGTGCCAGCCAGGTGCCATCTGCCTTCCTGCTGCCCGGGGAAAGTAAGAAGCCAGGGCAAGCGGCAGAAGGCGCGTGCTGCGGCTGATGGGGCAGGGAGGCGGTGGGGTGGCGGTGGCCGGAGCCGGCGAGCCCGGGGCCACGGCTGTGCCAGCAGCATGTGGCATGGGCACCCATTTATCCTGTCCCAGTCGCATGGGACTGAGGTGGTAATACACAGCCCTGTTTCTGCACAGCCCGGGCAGGTTCCTGCAGAGTCCCGCTTAATTTAATGGAGGTCCAGGTGGCAACAGAGCTCTGCGCAAGTGTTCATCGCGGGGCTGCTGTAGACTTTTTGATATCATTGAGTGTGTCCCTTTCAGTGATGTTTAATACATATCTGCAGTTCTGGAAAAATGCAAATATATAAAACGAGCCAAAATCTATCTGTAAATAAAAGCATAAAACATGGCATTAATGCAAATCCCTCACTACTGAATTAAAGTTTGGGATCTGACTCATTTTAGTAAAGATCTGGGGCTTGAAGGCAAACGCTTATCTGTAGAGGAAACAAAATCTTGTTACCTAATTTTCCTCAGTGAAATCCACTCACGTAGTGTAGTTCAGTTAGTGTTCCCAAAGCATTTGAAGATCATCAGATAACCCTCTTGACCTAAAGACGGGAAAGTGTCATGGAGAAAGCCGTGGTTAATGACCTGGGCAGGCTAATTACAACATGCGTTTGCTGTTCCCTGCTCCCTCTCTGACCTCCATTATCCTTCCTAAGTGCTCTTTGGCTCTTCAGCAAAGCCTCTTCCTCCCTCTTCAGCATGTCTTGCCCTTTTTTCCTTCTCTTTGGTTGTCTTCAAAAGATACTGCCAAGCAGGTGGAAGGAGTCTGTGAGGAGTAAATAAGAAATTTAGACTTAAATGTCAGTGAGAGAAGTGAAGGGAAAAGAGAGAAGTGAAAAAGGATATAGATGTCTATAGGATGAGAAAGCTAAAAAATATTGCTGAATCTAGACCCGTCCTCAACTCTTGCTCATTGCAGGTCTCACATCTCCACCCTGGTGCCTTGTCCCTGCCAGCTGCTTTCAGAAATGGTTCGTGTGGAGGCAGCGGGAGGGTTAGTATGTACAGCAAAAAAACAAGAGAGGGATTCCTGAGGTAGACTACAGGCTCCATCTATCCCTCTGTCCTAAATCTTAAACTGGAGTGGGAGTGTGTAATTGAGGAGTAGACGTTGTGGCCAAAGGAGGAGGCAGCTGTGTGAACTGAGCATCTCATTCTGAAAAGAGGATGAAGCCAGATCAAACTACATGGTGACAGATGGCCCACATCAGAAACCAGATGGCCCAGTGAGTCCCACCACTCCTGCTATGAAATAGCAAGCAGAGGAGAAGCCCACAGTGTAGTCCAAAATGTTGTTACACTCTTATGTAAGGGCTACTCGTGGTTTGTAAATGATGTTACACCTAGCAATCCCGTCTGTGATGGCTGATTCGTATGCCAGTATGGGCTGCTTGCAGGAAGGGTGACAGATCTGAGATCCAACTTACTTTTACAAATACGTCCCCATGTGGCTCAGCAGCTACCATGCCTCAGTGGCTTTCAGGCCAGACTGCCTTACAGGCTAACACTCAGTTAAGGTCTTATCTAATTGATAGTATCCGTGGATGATCATTGCAGCTGCTTCAGGGTGTACAATTATGAGTAATTGTCTGCTTGTTTACAGATGTGTGTAGCCTCCCTTATCTCAAACAGCCTTTCTTTTCTGCCGCGGTCCACCTCATGGACCTGAGCACTGTAATCTAGAAGTTGCTCTAAGCCTGCAGCAGGGCAATGTGGATGCACGCTGGTCCAGGCACCCCTGCTGTGGTTGGTTGCCCTTCCGATTTGTGGCATGTGTAATCGCTATAATATCAATATTAACCTATGTGTTTTACAACTCTTATTACGTCTGCATTTGTGAAGTCTTGCCTCTTCCTTTCTTGGAGGCAATAAGAACCATTCAAGACTTGGAAAACTTAAAACATGAACTGAGAATGACGTGAAGGAAAGCAGATTTATAGCTATAATGTCCCACTAATCCAAACCCCATCTGTTTGGTACCCTGTCCTGGGAACAGATTTCAAAGTGGTTCTGAAATGCTAATGTAGTACTGAAATTCTGATCTACTGTTAATGCCAAGTTTATTAAGAGATATTTTGTACATATGTGAATACATGAAAACTTGCTGGGAGGGATTTGTGTGTTTTGTACACGGGGCTTGTATTTTTCAAATTAAAAGCTTAAAGTTCTGTTGATCATTAGGGCAATATAGTATCCCAACTTATAAGTACAAGCACCCTCCAACAGTGCATTAAGCGATGCCACTAACTTGTCAGCAAATTAAATATAAAGACAATACAATCCAGACCAAATAGCTTTGGCTGGCACTTAGATCAAATGGCGAGATGTTTTCCCTTTCTCATTAAATCTGGCACAATAAGGATAGTGGTTGATAGCTATTAAAAGCACTAAAGCTTGAAAGCATTAGTCAGCTTGTTTCTCAGGAGAGGCTGTATTTGAGAGGAAACTAGGGTTCGGGATTCCTGTGTCCTGTCTGTTGACCCACGGAAGTGTGTGCCAAGGGCTCCTTTCTCGTCTAGGAGCTCTGAGCCCAGTGTGCATCTTCTGTGTCTCTCTTCTCAGACACGGAATGCATTTGAAATACGATGCCATTATTTCTGATGCACCCATATTAAATGTACAAAAATCAAATGTCCCTAATTAAAACATTTGTAGGTCTGGTTTAGTAACCGTCGTGCTAGATGGAGGAAACAGGCAGGAGCCAATCAACTGATGGCTTTCAACCATCTGATCCCAGGAGGATTTCCACCCAGTGCCATGCCAACTTTGCCGACGTACCAGCTCTCTGAGCCCTCCTATCAACCCACCTCCATACCGCAAGGTACAGTAGCCAACAGGTACTTGGTTAAAATAGTGTTATTGGGGGTTTCCTGTGTTGATCCATTGTGGAAACATTTTCTTCTCTAGTGTAGAAAAACGGGTGTTTGCTAATTTAGGGTCTGAGTCGGTGAGGACATTGCAAGCCTGCTTATTTTAAGCATGTAAGAACTCAGGTTTGTTTTGCTGCAAGAAAGGGCTGGTTACATATGAGAGTGCTAGCTAGAGAAACAGTAGCCTCATGCACAACAGAGGTGTTTAGTAAATYGATGTGCGCGCTTCCCTACCCTTCTGCTGCATTGGCCTCTTCTGCTGAGAGTGCCCGGCACGGCGGGGAAGGATCCAGCAGTTGCATTCTGTCTTCTTCGTTGCTTTCGATGATGGTGCACTGGTAACTTCTGTGAGTACTCAGAATATTTATCTGATGGTGGAAAAAAACAGCTATTCAGACCATCTTGTTTCACATCAGCAAGTCTCAGTATGGTAAAAATTTGTATTAACCTTATTAGAAATTCTGTGAACTTTGACAAATTTGGGGAGGGGGGGGAACAGAGCTTCAAATCTAGGCTACGCTAGATATTACTGTTAAAGAAAAACCTTACAGGTGAGTTTTTGTAAGGCAAGTTACTGTGCTCTCCTTACTCCCTCCTTGAGATTTGGATCCTAACTCTTGGTGGATGTTTTTGCCAGGCCACGTTCTAATTAAGGGAATTTTGCAAAGCACAGGGCTTCTTCCATCCATTGCTAGGTTTACTACAAATCACGGCAGAATTTCTGTGCTGTGACCAGGAGAGGAAAGCCTGTTACCAGTGTTCTAAGCAAATAAAGATTTTCCTTTATGTATATGTATATGATATATATAGAAATATACATTTTCTTTTTCATTTTGCTGTAGCAATTCTGAACAATATGTACCCACTAAGGATTGTCTGAAAACTGCATGTGTCTGTTGTTACAATTTTTATAGTCTTTTGAGAATTTTTGTGTTATTTAATTGGCCAGTTAAATATCTAGCAATATTAAAGACTTACCTTTCTATTTAACCAGTATTTACATGCAGGTCCTGATGCAATTCTGTCAAGTTGAGCTTCACATGATGAACTTATTATGCCAGAAAAAAGGAGGAAAATGTATCAACATGTTTCTTTTGCTTCTAGCTGTGTCTGATCCAAGCAGCACCGTCCATAGACCTCAGCCTCTCCCTCCAAGCACTGTACACCAAAGCAGCCTCCCTTCGAATCCAGAGAGCAGCTCTGCCTATTGCCTCCCCAGCACCAGGCATGGATTTTCCAGCTATACAGACAGCTTTGTGCCTCCGTCCGGGCCCTCAAATCCCATGAACCCTGCCATTGGCAATGGCCTTTCACCTCAGGTCAGTCCTGTGTTTTCAGACAGAGGATTTGCTGTATACCAGAACCAAAGAGTCTAGTCCCTCAGGCCACAGTATAATGAATTGCCAAATTTAAACCATAATGTATTCTTTATACAAGCCACATGATTTCAGTTTGCTAGTTTCCTTCTTTTTTTATTTTTTTCCTCCTACTGGCTGAATCAAGAGTCATAGCTTATATTTAATTTCAAGTGATTTATAATGTAATCATGCAGGCTTCATGTTTACATTCAGTTGTCAAGCGTTTGTAATGTTCTGCTATTTTCCTGAAGATCCATGGCTAGGTACAGAAAGTAGATCGTGTAGTTTTTCTATAAATAAAATATCTCTTTAAGATAACCTCACCAAGGTTTTACTGAATGGTCCAGCAAAATTACAGGCAAGTTGTATGAGGAGAGTTCCAAGGGCTGAGCAGTACACATTGAGATGAGTCATAATCGAGTTATAAATACATAAATTAGGAGTATTACTGCTCTTTGGCAATATATAAATGCATGAATACCATAATTGTTTTTCTAATTTGCATGAGCTCTTTTTAGGAAATCATGTTAATAAATTGCCTTGATAATTGACTGTCAAAAGGTTGGTTAAATTTTCCTACACGCGGCATCTGTCTGAAGCTGACATTATTAGTTAAAGCTTGAATAGATGGTAGTTTATTTTATTAGCGAGAGCTTTGCCCAGGTGCTTGGTAAAAGATGTCCGCTAAATTCTGAGAAGTCACAAAGAGGATGCAATCTATAATTACAATCAGGAATCTCTTCAGGGCTGAAAGTGAGAGTTTTAACAGCTTTATCTTCTTTCTACCCTTTTTTCCTCTCAGTGGTTAGAAAAACAGAGGGAAGCTCAGAATGACACAAATGAAAAGTGAAAAGACAATTATACTCAATTACACACTAATCACTGACTATCACCACTGCCTAAGCAGGGAGAGGGCATTCTAATAGGCAGAAAATGAGATTTTAATGGCACAAAGGGTGGCCAAAATAACGACTCGTATATCTTTGCCTCCTTCGTTTTCTTCAACTTGTGGTTTGCATCTCGGGAGTACAGTTCCTGGTTCCTGTGCAACGGTGATAACTCTGTGCAGCTGAAAAGTTCAAAGGCACTGGAGTTGAAAAGAATGAATAACAAAGGCAATGAAATAAACATTTTTGCCCAAAGGCAAAAGTTCATAAACCCTTTTTTGTAACAGTAAATGTAATTAAGTTTCACAGATTCCTATAGCATAGAGTGGGGTACAAAACTTTATGGCTTGAAACCTCAGGAAAAAAATACCAACAGAAAAACAAACGGATGTACTTCCAACATGAGTTGAATGGATTTTGTTCTAAAGAATTCGGATTTCTAAATGCAATCTCCAACAAAAGCCACGACATTATATTGGTTGCTTCATATATTTTTTTTTTAAATGGCCAGTTTCATAGTGTGCAAGGCTTCCACAATTTTGACATAAACATCTTTCTGGGGTTCACCGTTAATCCATCAAAAGTAGTTTTTAGTGTCAGTTTAAATGTATGTTGGTTCTGGCTATGGAATATGTGATCTTTTTTTCCTTTCACAAAGCTTTTATTGTCTGTGACACAGAAGTGGAGCACAACAGTAAAGAAATCTTGTGGTGTCTGGGCAAAATGGGACAAAAACGTGAGGCCAGGTTTCCTCCCCCCAGAGTCTTGCTGATTTGAGGTTTGATATAATCAAAAGGAGATCCCAGAGCAGATTAGACGTCTTTAATCAGTTACTGTGCTTCTTTACACCCAGCCCTGTCTTTATGCTATGAAACTTCTGTTTTTTGTTGTTTTTCCTTAGAATTTTGAAACCTTTTCTTACCCCAGTGCTTAGAGCTCCTGGCCCTGTCCTGCACCTCTACCAACAGGTTTAGGAGAAGGTTGATCGCTCAAAAGCTGACATTGTGTTCATCACTGAATGCATACAGGAGATCAGTTATATCCAGTTAGATTTTGAACACCTTCTTGGCAACTGAATGATTACCTTCACTGGCTGATAAAAGATCTTCCCATCAATCAAACAAACAAACAAAAAACCCAGCCCTAAATTCATGCAGTGTTACCAACAGCTCCTCTAAAACAATTTTGGGGCCTAAACAATGACTTAGAGACATGTATAAAATGCGTGTATGTATAAAATGACATACCTAGGCTTTGTGTTTACACAAGAGAATGATACAGCCTCAAATGTGTAAATTATGTGCAACAAACTGTGGGACTCCAGCAAAACAGCGATTGTGATTTATGCCCGAAAGAAGAGCCTGAGACGTCGGTCACGTACGTGCGACGTTACTGTGTGGGGTGCCCCTTAGTCGTGGGGTGTGTCGCAGTGTGTCCCCTTGTCACGCTGCCTCGGGGCCCTTCCCGCAGGCGCCCAGGTGGCCGGCAAGTCGAAAGCCGGTTCTGTGCTGGGGGTTTCATGAAGAGAGAGAAACAGGAGTTTTCCTGCTGAGTGGGCATGTTGCAGTGCCCTGCCTGTGTGCGTGGAATTTAGATGAGACGGAAAGAAGGTCTTTTTACTAGCCGGTGGATTTTTGACCACAATAAATCTGGGTGTGTGAGCAATTAACATAATGTTTCCACCCATCAATGTCCTCTCAGGCAAGCGCTCTGGATGTACTGTGTGTAAAGCTGAGTTTACGGTGACTTTAGCCGGGGGGGGGGGGGCTTTGTCTGAAGCCCAAATAATCTTTTGTGATTTTAAAAAAAACCCTCAGAACGTGCAGAACAATATCTAATATTAAGATTCACAGGATCATATTCTTTATGATTCTAAACCTCCTTTTCCCCTTTGACTTCAATTTATTCCAAATGAGGGTCTGACACGCAGACCCCCGGGGAAGCTTTATTTTCCACGCAGGATGTTTCCTTTCTAACTTTGTTCTTGGGCATGATGGACAAATATGTTTCAGGCAAGCACTGGGTGAAGGCAGAGGATAAGGGAGATGGCTAGGGTGCTGTAATTTTATTTTTATCATGTTAGCCATGAACTTGGAATTTAGAGAAGACTATGTTTTGGTCAGTTTTAGGAAGCAGAATGCTCCATAACATACCTGTCTTGCAGGCTGGGAAACAAAATGTTGTTGCTCTCATTTAAAAGAATAAGAGAATAAAAAGAGTCCCACCTTGTTAATCCTATTCAGCACTTTTTAACATCAAGACAAGATCTGCAGAGCTCTTCCAGATGACTGATTATTCTCCTTGTTCATCTGGTTACTCATTGCTACCTGGCTGTGGTGAGAGGACCTCTGTCTTACAGACCTGCAAAGGGTTGACTTTTGCGGGAATAAGACAGGGATTAATGTGTCGGGGAACTGGTAGCCGGGGGTGCCCTTGTTTGTATTTCACGAAAAAGCAGCCAAACTGTGAGCACGCCATCTCAGCCAGAGCTCTTTAAATATAATGTCAGAATGGAGATTATTAGTGTGTAATATATGTAAATTGCATATTTTTATGTTTTCTATGCCTATTATGCAGCTTCTTGGCTTTCATGCATACGTTTATGGGAATATTGTATTTCCTTTTCAAATTAGGTTTCAGTTGCTCAGTGCATTTTCTTTTAACAAGCATTTGTTAACCCAAAATTATTAGGGAGTAGTATATCTATGTGTTAATATGTGTGTATGGGACTTAAATGTGCCCCTGAACTGGCATGTCACTTTCTGATCCCGGCATTAACAGTCATCGCCGCTGCTTCCACGGAAAGCAGAAGAGTGACTGCAAAACCACTTGCCTCGCAACTGCAGGTGTATGGTCTTACTAGAGAGCAGATTGTTTTTAAGACAGAATATCAATATTTTGAACTGCTTCATTTAAGATAAGGAAAAAGGCTTTTCCGGTGTACAAGGGCATCCCTTGACCTTGTCATGTGCTTTTTATTAGTGTCAAAGCAGCAGAGTTTGCTCTGCACCGGGCGGTTCAGGCAGTTCACTGGTTTTTGAAGCGTGCCATTTCGGACTGCTCGTGGATGCAGATCGAGCAGCAACACTCTTGCTTACATTACTGCCCACGAGGCCACTGGCTTCCTGTATTTAACCCATAGGATACCCAGACATAAATAGTACTGCAGCATTAAGTTTTTACTGGAAAAAGAACATGTGTAACCCGTCTCCCACTGGACATAATGTTTTTTCCTCCTTGCCCTCTAGAAAACTTCTCAGATCTACTTTTTCCTCTTCCTTGTCATCTTCCTCCATAATTGAGTCAAACCAGTAGCTTTAAAGGCTGCAGTTTCAAAATGGGAAGCGGATTGAATGTTGAATGGGTTGTGTAGAAGATCATAAGTATCTTTAACAAAGTTTGCAGTTCTCATGCCATTACCTAGAGCTCACAAATAATCTTGATAAGAAAATTCCAAACTTTTCTGTGAACAGCAGTAAAGATGCAAGCTGTTTCAAGGTTTCTTTCTTCTACTGTCAAAACATTTCACTGCCTGAGTTTCAGAATTGTCCTGTAACTCTCTTTGGTGAGATAGATCTTAGGCAATTGGCTTCTCTTAAGTCTTTGAGAGCACTTGGTTTTCATTAACATGAAGTATGGATCTGACGGCAGCTGTCGAATCAGTTAGATATGTTCATATTGTCTTGTTAACCCTGCTTTTAAGGGAAACACAGGAGCCAGTGGCTAAAAACTTGCATTCTCTCATTAAGAGGGACAGGAGGGGGAAAAAAGGCGATTATTTTTTTATTATATTTTTTCCTATACCTTCTGTCGAATTACTGTCCAACTGGTTGCCCACAGAAACATTTCATTTGGATCCAATGAGAAGCTCATGATCTTTGTCACAATGAACTTGGCTTTGAGAGCTCTTCGCTTAATGACCCAAGAACATGAGACAGAGGTCAGGGATTTCTTTCTGAGGAAGAAAGTTAATTCACATGATACAATTTTCATGAGCACAAGTTTTGGGGTTTTTTTTGTGTTTGTTTGTTTGTTTGGTTTGGGTTTTTTTGTTTTGAATTAAAAAAAGTTCAGCCAATGGTATTGAGTGTTTCTGTTTCTGGAGTGGGTACAAATAGATGGGATCCAATAGTTTCGTAATTGTTATTGTGCAAGAATATTAACATTTATTATTTGTTTTGTAAATACTGCAATATTTTAAATACTATAATTATATATTTATATATAATATAACATACATAATAAAATATATTGCTATAACAACAACAATAAACAGGTGACCTTACATTTTGAATGTCCACCTTAACTTCTGTCTCTGGGTCTATTTCCACCTCCATCCCCACCATGCCAGAAAAGTTGGGCTGGGTGGGTGGGGCTTCAGCCTTCAAAAAACAGATCTTCTCTTACAGCTTAGAAATCTGGCATGGAGATACAAAAAAGCTCTGGAATTTTCTGGAAATTTAAGCCAATTGTACTGTAACTTCATGAGAATAAATGTTTAGAAATACAATTAAAGATATAGATATCTTAAATACAAAGATGTAACAGTAAAATGACACAATATATATAAAACATATCAGTTTCTTGGTTTTCTTAACCCTTTTTTAATGATATTGCTCACAAAAGTGACTTATCTTCCGCTGTAATAATTTGTACCATCTAGAATATATGCAGGCTGAGTATTCAGCATCACTGCAGCCCTTAAAATGTTTTTTTACTTTTGCTACACGTAGAAGTTCAATTTGAACCACTTGTTAACTGAAAGTATGAGTCAGCCCTTCATAGAGTATGTAACTGGCATGCATTGGTGAACTTTTAATTCTTTAATAAATTTACAAAATAGAAATATCAACAGGAATCTGAATACTTGCATATTTATTCAGTTAAGGACTGGTATATGAATGAGGGCTTTGTCATGAGTAATCAGATGGCTCACTTGAGTCCTTAATTATGCTCTACATTTTAGATTTCCAAAGAAAGGTACTAAAAATACCATGGCATGATTCAGTGAAAAGCATATATTGGAGTGGGATCAGAAAGAGCAGAATCTCATCCTTAGCAGAGTCACTCTAGAAAGCCATGCATCCATCTTTAAATGTATCAGGCTCAATTTCCTTCAACACTTCCTACCTCTCTAGAGATAACTGTTTTATTTTTATCTTGATTTTTGGCAGGACATCAGTAATAGTAATAATTTTCTTATAAAAGAAAGACCAAGTGCTGAGTCAGGATACAAAGAGCCTTCCTCTAGTCAAAGTAGCAAAATATTTGTTTTTCCCCAGTGCTGGTTAGTTTGGAGGCCCTGGCATATACATTAATGGCAGCATCATGAATGAACCCTTCCTTACTGGTTGGATTCCTCCAGCTATGCTTGTCCATTATCATGTTCCCCCACAGTTATGAATAAGTTATTGCTTTTACCTAAACGGCTGGGATTTTGTAGCAATTTCCTGTTCGTAAATCCAGCCATGTATGTGTAGATCATGCAGTAGCTGTTGTTGTAGGGCCAAACGTTGAGTTTGGTGAGAGTCCTGCTGTGAAAGCTTTGCAGATCCCATCCACTGCTGGCCTGCCAGCAAAAAAATTTGAGTATTGTTTGAATTAAAAAAAAAAAAAAAAAAAAAAAAAAAAGAGAAGTGTATTTTTTGTTTGTTTTGCTTTCAGAGGGAACAAACCTGTGTATCCCAGTTGTGGAGGGAAGGCGTGTGAGTGCTCAGCTAGAGACAGCTGGGCTGGTTTTCATGATGGCCAGAATCCTTCTTTTGTGTTTTGGATTGAGTAGAAGGTGGGAAGAGAAAAGTTCATAGGTAGAGAGCAACCTATTCTCAAATTTAGGCTTATTATGAACTGTTGTAGGTAATATTGCCATATTCAAGCATTTAAACTCATGAGTCTACAGTCTCTGAGACTGCCTAAAAAAGTTTTGAGATGTTTAATTTTATATATATATACACACTTATACTCACAATTTTTAAATATCTATATGAATATATGTTCCTCTTTCAGCTTTCTGTTTTACTTTTTCAGTTGTCTTGACATTTTTGAAGCTTTCCCATACAACCAGGAGCTAGACAATTAGCTTCTCTTTGAATTATTTTGATAACATCACCTAGTCCTGTGACTTTGTGATCTAGCACCTGAAAAAAGACACGAATTCAGCGACAGGCTGTAATAATGTTGTGAACATTAGTAATCTCCTGTAGACAAAAATATAATTCATGAAGGATCAAGTTATCCTCTTAATTACCCTAAATGTACACCAGTGCATCTTCTCTAATTTCAGTGTAGCTACCACTGATGTCTAGTGGTGTGAAATCAGTATGAGGTCTCATTTGATATGAGTATGCAGAAGGTCAGATCATCAGATGGTCAAAGTCAGTGTATTTGCTCCTATTTTCATTAACCAAGTATGTGGTTCCCAGTGCTTGCCATTTGGCATGAAAATGCTTTCTGTTGGGTTTCTTCATATATTCGGCAGAAATATTCATATATATAAAATGAATCAGCAACATGGTTCTAGGATCCTATAGGTATAGATCCATGTAGCTAATTAATTTTAATTAATCTTCTAAAAATCTCTCATTCTAATGCATTAGAACCACCCTTTTTGTGTTCTTTTTTGTGCAATATTTTGTTTTTGAGAGATTTTTCTGCAGTGAAAAGAGTTAACAGCAGGTAATGCCATTCATCTCGGAAGGAGTTTGAAATTTTCAGTGTTAGTGATGAATGAGGGTATCTGACCCACATCTGTTTTACATTAGAATGGAACATTGCCCTGACATCGTTAGGAGCATTTGTCAAGATTCCCTGGACAGAGCTTCTGTAAATTACATGCTGCAAATGTGTCAGGGTCAGATAAGAGGATATCATTAACTCCACTAAAGTTTACTCGTGATTCTGTCAGTTCAACTTAATACGTTAACTGCCAACAATTTTCCTTGAGCTGTTTCGTTAAATCTTTCATTCACAGGAGGAGAAAAAAATGTATCACTCTGCCCAAAAATATTGCACATGTTCTTCTCCCATAAATCATATTAATTGCAGACATGGTCACAAAGCATATTAAATGCAGGCATGCGTAAATGAATTAAAACATATGAGAATTTTATTGTGCCTATGGTAGGTCCTACATCCTAAAACACCAACCACATTAACAAGCATAATGTTTCATTTAAATAGAATAAGCTTTTTCTCAGTTTAACGGCCTTTATTTTGTTGATAATAGAAGTCTTTTCTAATAGCTGATAATGGACCAGATGTTGCTTACATGGTCTTTAAGGCTTTCATCATTCAGTTTCTCTTCTTCTTTCTGGACCATACCCTGCTAGTGATGCTGTGCTGACCCCACCAGCAAGGGATTTGTCCTAATGAATATTTTGGATTGCTTGGGATGTGCTCTCTGAAAACTTTTCTGTGGAGTTTGGTTGTGGCAGTTCACTGTGTTCTCTTTGCTTATGCCTAATTGCACCTTTGTTTTCTAATAGGATAGAACTATTTTATCGATTATATATACTGTCTTCTATTGTATAAGCTTAAAGGCTATGCATCAACATTTCTACGTGTGTTTTTTAAAAAATGAGAACAAAATATATGTAGCCAAAAAATTTACAGCCTGATTTTTTTGCATTTATAGGAGCTCTTTTCTAAAATAAATTAAATAGATACAGCAGCATTTGGTTCTAAGTGTTAGGTCAGCCTTTGGTTTTTCTTTCAACTTCTTTGGGATCCAGATTAGTGAGGCTGACAACTACCGCTTCGGCTTTCCCAAACTAATTCAGAGGGAAGTACATATTTTCTAGTCATTTGGATGGTATATGGATTGAATAAATTTATTTTCTTCCTTAATTATTGTAAAACAATCAGATCTGTTTACCTATTTAGAAAGATACTGTTTCATACCAGCAGATCTGAGTTGCAAAATCCAGATCTTCATGTGTCTCTCGTACACCACCAAGGTGAGGGTGCTGAGCATCTTGCAGACATGGCCCATTAATGGCTTTCTAATTGATTAGGTGAAAGTCAGCCATGCCCTTCCTGTAACTCCTTGTATGGGTGATAAGGTCACGGCACATACCGTATGAAAGACTTCTGCCCTGAGGCTACTTCCCTTAGAGCTTTCAAAACAGACATGACCAAAAATCTAATTATTTAGATACTAATCAACTGCAGGATGATTCTGAAGGCCTCTGAAGAAGATATTTCTGAGATGGTTACTGTTCAGACTTCAGTTTTCTCCACCTCAGAGACAGAGAGCTGTGTCAGTTCTGCTCCATAGTGTCTATTAGGTGCACACGCGCTTAATAAAAAGGTGCCTAAAGACTTGTACTATCTGATTAATTTAGATTTTTTAAAGTAAATCTCATCAAGTGCTAATTTTAGTTTGTTGGAGAAGATAAATCTCTATCCAAATATAGATGCTACCAAAATTTGAGTGGCTTTTGCGATCAGGTCTGGATCCAGGTTTAAATTTCAAAGCTAATCTCTAACTCTAAACCAACTTCCAATTCCAAAGGTTTTGAGCTCACTCTTTTTGCTGGCAAAGTCCAAATAATGTTGTCTTGGGTTCTATTTTGTTGAAAAATATTAAACAGAAAAACGTTGAGTTAAAGTACGAGGTGGGTACAACAGCTGTGTGCCCAGCTCAGCGATTGGCCCTAGAGGTGCGGGTGGAGCCGGCGCGCGAGGTGGGCGCGCTCACGCGGAGGGGGTTGCCAGCGGGGCGAGGGCCGGGCGAGCCCAGCCCACGCTCCCCGCTCCGGACCTCGGAACAGAACGTGGGAAAGCCCCGTAAATACCAGTAGCACGGAGGTGCTGTGTGGGAGTGGAAAGGGCTGCGTACTTATTGCAGATTTCTGATAAACCGTGTGTGTTTTAAACTGTAGTCAAAACCACGATACTTGTGCCAACATAAATATTTTCCAAAGCAGTAATTTTCAATGTAAATGTTTAAGTTAAGCTATGTTTTTTGTGGAACTTTCTCTTCTTTTAACTCTATTAGTGTTAATTTTAAGGGACAAGGATTAATATAACCTCAATGAACATAGGTTCTAATATTGTATCCTGCTGATGCAATGTCAGATCATTAAGCATGCTAGATTTTCAGGACCATATCATTTTCCAAAGGTATTTGGAAATTCCAAAATATTTGTAATTCCTAAAATAGAAAAACTTACTAAAATAATCTTTAATAATTTTAATACTTTTCAGGAACCAATTTTTAGAAGAAAAAGTTGAGAGCCCAGTTATTTCAGCTTTTAGGGGTTTTTGGGACAAAATGCTGTGCAGGTTGCTGTGCAAATAACGCAGTTTTTCAATCTGTGGTGATTCCAGAGATTTTTTTAATTGTTTTTTATTAACCTCAAATGCTTTTAATAGGTTTTGTGCCTTAAAAAGTTTATTTGAACTAAATAGAAAATATCTTATAGCCTGAATAAAAATTCTTCTTTTGTGTTTTTAACTTAAAAGTTATAAGATTTCAGTATCTAAATGAAGTCTTTGGATATATTTTGAAACTTCTTTTTCCATGAATACTTCAGTTTGTGAAACATTCAGAAAAATACCATCAGTTAAACTCATGTTTTTCTGCTTAGCGAAACAAGTGAACAGTCTAGTGCTGTAAGTAGTAATTGAACTTCTTTCTCAGCATTTTTTTTCAGTGAGATGTCTTGGGTGCATCTGATTCAGAGATGTTTTGTGTTCTTGATGCAGGTATCGGGGTGTCTCTTTTTGAAGTACTCTGCTTGTGCCTCTTGTGCTTTTCCTTATCAGACATGTAAGACCTGGATA
This sequence comes from Oceanodroma leucorhoa, assembly GCA_030449065.1. Taxonomy (NCBI): domain Eukaryota; kingdom Metazoa; phylum Chordata; class Aves; order Procellariiformes; genus Oceanodroma; species Oceanodroma leucorhoa. The sequence continues at coordinate 437,509 of JASVER010000107.1, forward strand.
GGTCTTCCTTCCTACTTAAATCATGATCCCTGGGTCTTGTTTCATTTATTTATTAAAAAATAAACAAAACTCGGAGCTGGGACCACAAGCTTCCTACAATAATAATCCCTTTTCTTTTGCGATGGAAAATAAATACAATTTGAGAAGGAGCATCAGAGCTTTAGGAATTAGACATGTTCTTATGAGCATAGATTTATTCTTTACAAAAAAGACTCAAATTTTAATAATTTCTTTTTAGTTTATGGTAAGAAGTGCAGTAAAGCAAAATGATTATCAAATAGCATATGTCAGATATTTGTAATGCCTTTTCGGAGGAAGAACAACCCATAAATTATCAGAATATGCTGTTTTGGCAGAACCTGTACGCCATCCATCCGTTATAAGCTGCAGACTATTTCTCAGGCTTTGAAGTGCAACTTATTGCAGCAGAAGCAAGCAATTTTCTCAGTAGTACTTATTTTCAAAATGTGCTATAGAGATGTGCCAGGAAAGGAAATGCACACCAACCTATAGTGTCGGTGATTTTTGTACAACAATAACTTATCACCGTAGCTTCCTTCACTCGTGCTTGAAAGCACAGGTGCTTTTGAAATTTTTTTTGCTTTTCTACTGGAAATGATGGCTTAGAGGGCTGGGCTCTTATAGGGACAAGCACGTATTTTCCAGTAATCTCTTTCAACTAATCTTGACTGCTGATTTCATAACTGTTCATGTACAAGCAGCTTATTAAGGGAGTCACAGTCGACTTGAAGTCGGTCTGGAACGCCAGACCGTTTCTGTTCTGTGCTCTAACTCGGAGGATGAAGTTGAGAACTGGTGTTACGACCAGCACTTTACTCTTTCACATTCATTTCTTCACGGGCCAGCACGCAGGGCATGCAGCAGCAGGAGATACGGCTGCTCTGCCCCTTCCCCACATATTCGTGTTGTTCTGGGTGCTGGGATTCTTTGTTACTTCCATTGGTAGTGTTCCTGTGATCCGCTCCAAATTAATTTCATTTTAATGAGCACTGATCTTGGAAAAAAAAATTGTGCGAGCTTTTTCACAGTTTTTCTGTGTTTGTAGATCATGCAGGACAGCATGGCTAAAGAGCCACTACTTGCTTTTTATTCTCTTATAATTGAGTTCTCAAGGAATAAACATCTTTGAGATCCCAGCTGGGGCATGGGATCAGGCACTCCAACATCATAAAAGTTCTTAAAATGATTTTTCCTTGTTTGCCTGTGGTATCTCTTTTTATTGGTTGTTAGCCATCAGTTTTTATTTTGGTGGATAATGCAACCAAATTCCACTTCCTCTTTAGAGTCTCAAAGCATAGTTTGAATACCAAGTCTACCTATTTTAGGAAATCAAATCCTATTTGACCTGAGAACTCCTGTGGCTCTGTAAGCAATACAGTTCTTCACATATTTTAACTCTTTCCATTATTCTGCCTTTTAGGTAATGGGACTCTTGACTAACCACGGCGGTGTGCCTCACCAGCCCCAAACCGATTATGCCCTGTCCCCTTTAACTGGGGGCCTGGAGCCCACCACCACTGTCTCGGCCAGCTGCAGCCAGCGGCTAGATCATATGAAGAGTTTAGACAGCCTGCCTACATCCCAGTCCTACTGCCCGCCGACCTACAGCACCACGGGTTACAGCATGGACCCTGTCACAGGCTACCAGTACGGACAGTACGGACAAAGTGAGTACTGGGACATTTGCACTGTGAGGTGCAGTACTGTACCCGTTCATCAACGGTCTGTACTTTCTGTCTGTAACAAAGAAAATTATGAGCACAGATCCTAATGGCTGACTACTACTTCTCTCCAAAGCCGAGCGGAGTGCACTGGTGAGATAGCTGATTGTTTGAGCAAGATTTCTGCTACATAATTATTTTCTTAAGTGATGTCAACAACATCTTGATGTTATTAATTGTTGAGACATGAAACCTGATTGCCATTAGGTAAAACATAAGGGTTGTCCAAAATGAAATAACCACTGGCATTCCACTATTAGAAACACATGTTCTTAATGAGGTCAGCTCAAGAATCATTACAGTATATAATCCCAGATACATAGAGTTTTGTCAAACTTGTCCTAGGAATAAAAATATTAGTCCCTTTCCTTTGATATATCAGTATTAAATATGACAATGTCAACCTGTAGTTGGCATGGCCCCATGCTGTGAGGTTGTCACAGCATGACTTAAAAAGCTTCCTTTGCTTTTTTGCAGGTGCCTTTCATTATCTGAAGCCAGATATTGCATAAATGAACTGTCCACTTCAAGTTAAAGCTGGCCTTGTTTTCCGGTCTCACTCCAAGGCTTGGATACGAGGGATCTTCTCAACACACTGCAGTCTAGACTGGGGCAGTCCCATTGAGAGAAGCAGGCTTGTCGTGTTCTCTCCAGTCATAGCTTTTAGTAGACTTTTGAAGGCTGGACAAAGCTATACAGAAGACAAAGGCCAAAAGCAATAATGAATAAATAAATGCGACATGGTTCATTATGAGTGGGTATACAAAACAGAGCAGTATTTAATATCACTGCCTGGCAAAACATTCCATTTTTTGTTGTTGAAACTAATGTGCATTGATTGGGACAAATGGAACATTTTGAAACTTAGAGCAGTTGAGCTCTGCGTACTCTGACTCATCTGACATCCAGTGCTGACTTTAGTCTAACTTTAAAACTGCTCAGTTTCTGAAGCAAGGGCAGGAGAACCTCTTTCATTTTACACACTGGAAATTGTCATCAAGAGGAAATGTCACAGTCCATAGGAAGCTAAGATAGGTGTGAAAGACTTCCCGAGCAACTTATTGGTTACCTTACCATGCTTTTGTAATCATGTTGTCAATAAATGTCACTTACAAGCTTTGCTTTACCAAGAGACGAGATCTTGTGTAACACGAAAAACAGATTTTACCTTTTTGTATGTGGAATTTTCCTAGTCCGTTGTACCTTTCTGAACAAACATGGGAGAAAAAAAATCGACAACAACGCGACTGATTTTTCACGACTGCCTAGCAACGTGCAATACTGTGTACCTCACACAAACTTTGGGATCATCCAAAGTCATATAGATAGAATCAGAACTATATTTTTGCAGGTACTTTTATTTTTGCAGTGCATAATTCCTGATGATAAAATACAGAAATGTTGCAGTCTGCTGGACAACTAAAATCCAGCTTGCTAATCATGAGTTAAAGGTCATTTTCAGGAAACAATACGAAGAAATGATTACGTTTACATTTTTTTAGTGATGTACAGGACATGGACAGAGATGGATCTGTATTTGACACATTTGTTTAAATTATACAGTGATATCCAATATAGAAAATATAATTATAGGAACCAAGGTTTACAAGAAGTTTGCATTGTGACATTTTAGAATGTCAATAAATTTGTGTTTTGTGATGTTGAGAGGAAGAGGAAGATGGAAGGCGGTGTTATTTATTTCTCTCTATTCTTGGTACAAAGAGGGAGGCAGAACACAAATACATTCCTTTTAGCATTAAGGACTATGAAGTAGTGAGTTAGACTAGGTTCAGTACAGAGGTTAGTTCACACATTGGTCTTAAGGGTGATGGAAAAATGAAATATTATCTTTGTGTTGCAGCCTCTACAACAACACACGTGTTGTAAAAAAAAACAAAAAACCAACCAAAAAAAAAAAAAAAGAAAACAAAAAACAAACGTCTTTCATGTAAAAAGTTCAGTAAATATTTACTATTTATAATGAATAAACATTATGAAGACTTGCGAAGCACTGATGATTTTGTCCTAAAATGTAGTATTGTGCTAAATACATTGATACATTTTAATCTGAATATCATGAAGAAATAAACCATGTTACCTTCGACGCAAACTGTATTCATTACGTGAGGGTATTCTGCGCACATCCTAGGGCTGCGGGAGCCTCGGGCAGCCCCTGTGCCCAGGTACTGCTAATGTGCCGGCTGGAGCTCTGTGTGTGTTAACGAACTATGCGGTTTTCAAGTGCTATTGGTACCAGTAGTACGTCCTCCCAACAAGAGAAAAGCGTTGTGCCTTTGCTGTGCATTTAAAAGAAAATAAAATAGGCTTAAACTCAGCACAAGTAGGGCAACTGGGATGGCTTTATACAATGCAGGAACTTTGTAATTGGTATCTGTCCTGAATTTTTTTTTTTTCCTCTTAGAAGCCTGAAGAATTTTTTAATAGGCTTACACCCAAGCTCATTGAAATATGGGGAAGACCCTTCGAAACGAATGGAGTAAACTTTAGTGGCACATCAGTGTGTGAGGAAATTTTACTTCACACCAGGCTTGGTGGGCATTTAATTTCCTCACCATTTTGTGGGGCATGTAACTACCTTGAATTTCTTTCAGCTTCTATTTCTGTGTGCATTTTATTTTTACTTTATTTTTATTTTGTTCCTTTAACTCTAATCCTCTTCTGTTGGAAAAGGAAGGAATATACTTTTTGAAAAGAGGACATTAAAAAAATGCTGAAAAATGGGGAAAGGAGATTTCTTTTTTTCCTTCCAGTTTATGTTTCTCTGATATGCTTTTAATTTCTGTGACAATTAAAATTTAAAAGTCTCTTATTAATACCTATTCCCTGCTCTAAACTGCTAATTTTTCTGATTTTCTTTCAGTGTTGCTTCCCCTTGCTGAGGACTTGGCCCTTGGCATTTGTCTTGTGTCCTAGGCTTGCTGCAAAGGCCAAACCAGCCTCTTTTTCCCCACTTGCAACCCATTTGCTGTGAAGTACAGGATAAAAGGCTGGTTGCTCGCACAGTTTGGAAGCGGACGATGTCTGTATGATTGCTCCTCCCCAGAAGGGGTGTACCTTTGTCGCAGGATGATTGCAAAATGCCACCTTCACTGTCCGTCCTTTCCTAGCCCAGCGGCTGTGGGGGGTGGGACAGGGCTGTGATTCCTCCCCCCATCCCCGCGGTGCTACTGGTGAGGTGCTCTCCTGACCCGAAGTTAGGCAGCAGGCATTTTGGCTGCTCCATCCTCTTTTTGAGTGTCTCCCAAGCACTTCCTTGTGTGAGAGGCTAACGCAGAGCAGGAGAGCCTGGGAAACAAGACAGGTAAGGAGAAGATCATCCAGTCCTCTCGCAGGTGAGCTGTGCAAGTGGGGAACCGGGAGGAGCTCTTGCCAGAGGAAGTGAGGAGCCCAGAGCAGAGGGACTAAGCAGTTTCCTGATTTATGATGCACCATCGGAATCCTTGACAGAGCTATAAGGATTACTTGGGGTACTGGTGATCCCTTCTCGTTATCACTGTCAAGGCTGAAGAGGTTCTTGGGAGCCACATGTGTTCCTGGAATATGAATCCTGAACACTTGGAAAGTCACAGGGGCAGGAGCCTGCCATTATTGCATTTGACAGGAATGCCATGGAATAGCTTGGAGGAATGCGCTTGTAGCAAGGGAGACCAAAATCTACTTACTGATGAGTGCAGAAAGGATGGATCTCAGGGTCCTTCCCCTTTTTTTTGGGGGGGGTTTGCATATATTACAAGATGGAAATAAATAACAACAGCTGCTTAACCAACTGTCTATCATCTCATAGGTGTAAGAATTGGAAACTCTTGAGAGGCAGGCTTTGATGAAACAATATTTATTCCTTATGGCACAACCGTGATTTTTAATTTATTCTTTGCTTTTAAATCTTCCTTTATCTACAGATAACCTCTACTCCCATGAAAATACCCAATATATGCATTTTGGCATATATTTACACTGGTATATGTTACTATTCCTTTATTTGAGCATGCGTAATATTTAATGAATGAGCTAGGAAAAGAATTATTTTTAATGGCACCTATTTTCCTTCTATTTCCCTGGATAATTCAGCGTATCCCATTTAAACAAAACCTATCAATAAACATTTTTCTCCAATGGTCACACAGGGTTTTCTACTCCATATTGCTGAAAAGTCTCACATCTGTCCATGTGACAAATGCTGTTGAACTGTATCTTTCTAAGCCATTTTGAAAGGCACAAAATGCCTATCTGAACCTACAAATATTTCACTGAAAATAGCTGATTGTTAAACAGGATCTATGTCCTCAGAAATCTGTTTCTGCTTATATGTGATATTAGAGCTAGATTTTTAATCCCCAGGTAAGGTCTGTGCAAATTCAAACTTAAAAAATCTGGCTATAGGTCTGTAACCTAGATCTCCAAACTTGAAAATATATGAAAAAATATATAAAAAATACAAAGTTACTTAATTTTGGAAATCCAAAACCCACCCCAAATTATCAAATGCTACCAATAATTTATGTAGCAAGGATGTATTTGCATTTTCTCAGAAGTATGACAGATTATAGCATGCAAATTGTTTGTTATGTCTGAAATATGTGATATATTCTCATACATGTAAGAAACATATTCCCTCTTGTCGGAGAGCTGTTTACTGCTAATGCGTAAAGCATACATTTTTGCCATGCTAGTAACTGTGAAAGTTCTCAATGTTTCCTATCCATAAAGTCTTTTGACCTTAAAGTCTATAAAGGGGATCACTAAAAGGTATCTCTGTATAAAATAACAAGAAATTAATTGAAAGCAACATCAACGAGACCATCAGAAATCTCTTTGTATTATTCACATCAATGTTCTATGGCTCTCTTAATAATTGTAAGAAAACCTGCATCCTGATTAGAAGATCCCATTTTTAATTTCTTTTGGCTTTTCCAAGGACATCTAGATATTGCCTAGAGCCAGACAAAAATAATTTGGAACAATATGAACAACTACACTAAATTAAATCGCTACATTTCTATTCAATTAACACTAGATAGGTATTTTGTTTAGATATATATATGAGACATTGTAAAGCTCACTCGCCACTGCCTGAAAAAGTCTTGTGTGTCTTTCAGTTTATTCTGTAGCTAGTGTTATCATAAATCAGTGCATATATTTATATGGAGTCATAGGGTTATGTTAAAGAATCACGTGAGTTGATCTGAATCTGTTCAAGATATTTGTCCATTTAAAATAAACAAAATTGCAGTCTGCTTCTGCGGTCATTGTAGGTAATAGGCCCTTTGGTCTGTCAGATTTTCACTACCTAGTCTCTCCCAGCACTTCTGGGCAGCTCATCACAGACTGGGAAGTTCTCAACAGTCACGGGGAGCGAAGTGCTTTAGCTAGATGGTTAGTCAGGTTCAAAAACTTACAAAGTACTTATCGTACAAGCAGGCTTCAAAATCAGTACGTATACATAGTGCTGCAGCGCGGTTCTGTTTTGCCGTCATGGTTCCACAAGCAACACTTTGCAGTGCTCACACATAGTTTAAATCTTCACTTAATGCGTTTATATTGTCTCAGAACGGATGACTGCGTAGGCTCATAACCCAGAGTGCCTGTGGATAGCTCGGGCACTGCAGCATTTTGACATGCACTGTTTATTATTCAACTACTCAGGCAATGTCATGAAAAATCATAATAAAACTAGGAAGACACATCACATTTGACCTTTGCTGAATAATTTAATAAAGCTAGCTCGATACACAAATATGAAAGAGCAGTTGCTGATAAGAGCAGAACTATTGCTTCCTTGTCTGAGAATTGGAAACAGTTCAGAATCTTTATTAACTATTCGGTGTCTTCATCTTCAGCAAAGTTTGTCCCTTAGGCCATAACCAAATGTTAAGCTACTTGTTCCTTCCCGCACCCTCCTTTCAGCGCTCACACGGATATCTTTGCTTGTGCTGTACACAATTATGTTCGCAGTTTTTCTTATGCCTCTGTACAATTATCCTTGTTTTTTTCTCACAGAATGTTTCATTTACACAAATATTTTTCTCCCCATATATATGCATTTATTCATAATGATCTCAAGTGGATATACCCGTTAAGAGTTTAGCTTTTTAAGGATGATTGTTAACAGGTACTCTGCACACTTAACCCATAATACTTTATAATTCAGCAATTCAGAAACAGACAAAATTTCTTTGGAGCCCACCCTTGTGTGAGTGTCCCTGCAGTACTGGAATAATTTACGAAGTGTACAAATCTCCAGAGGTTTTTGAAATGCTGTTTTAGCCCGCTGTGTCTATCCTGGTGAGTGGCCCATGGGAGCTGGGCTGGCAGGGATCATCCAGTCCATGCACAGTACCAGGCCCAGAGCCTTGTCACAGTCTTGCCCCTCTGTCGAGTCCATTACCCAGCGTTTGACCAAACTTTTTCTCCATCGTCTCGATCTGAGGTTCCATCGATCTGAGGTCTCCACGTGGTGGGAGACACCCCCTTTCCCTCAGTGTCATGGCTGCTCCCCCTTGTGTCCCTTTCCCCTGCAGCTCTCCGGTGGCTTTGAGCCCTTCCACTCCTCAGGTGCCCACCAGCGAGACCTTTTTCCCAGTGCCCGCATCAACTTAAAGAGTTTCTCTCTCGCCTGCTCTTCCCAAACGCTGTGACGGCCCCACTGCCTCAGCGATGGCCGCAGGCTGCGGAAAGCAGGGCAGGCTGCACCGCCATGGCTTCCTGGTGCCGCGCCTCAGGGCAGAGCAGTGCCGGCGGGCACCTGCGCAATCTGCGGTGGTTCCAAAATGGCACCTCACAGTTTCACCCGGCAGTGAAACCTGAGGGAAATTTTTAAACAGTCAGGGTTGCCTGATTTGAAAAGGGGACAATGAATATGTGTTAAAAAGTAAGATGGAGTTCAGCTTTTCTTTTAGAGCTCAGAGGGGTTTCTAAGCACGGTGCAGTGTAGCCGTGGCGGGCCTGGGGCAGGGATGGCGGGGAGGCACTGGAGGCCACTGTTGAGCACCCGTCCTGTGGGGAGCAGCCAGCGACACGGCACCCACCAGCTGCGGAGGCCGGCAGCCCTGAGCAGGAAAAACAGCTGCTTCTGGGGGCAGTTTCTGACTTGCTGGGACTGGGGAATATTGGGGGTGCGAGTGGGGAGCGGGACAGCGCTTGGCCGGGAGAGGCGGTGGGACTGGGCTCTGTGGGGTGTGAGTGCCGAGGGGTCAGCCATCTTGTCTCTCCGGTGCCGGGGTGTCCAGCTGCCACACACGATGGCAAGAGCACGGCTTTCCCTGCGGGTGGGTAGGGGAGGCAGCAGGAACCGTGCTGGGAATCCTCTGAGAAACCTGAGGGGTGGTTTCTGCTGAAGGTGAAGCCCAAATAGAGTTTTCCACATGGGTGCTGCTGTCCCAGGGAAGGCACACGGTGGATGGGGAGGGGAGACGGTGCTGTGGCCCCCCAGTACCACTAAAAGCGCATTTTTCTCGAGCGTGTGGGGTCAACGAGGGGCAGCTGAGAGGAGCAGCCGGGGCAGAGGTGTTCCCACCTGCAGCTGAGGGGTGCCCGGGTGGTCTTGGGACAGAGCCCGGGACAGAGCTTGGTCTGTCTTTTGGGAACAGCTGGGAACAGCGTGTGCCATTTCTGTACTGAGCTCCTGGCGCATGGAGCACTCTGTAAAATTAAATCTGGCTCCCTTTGCAGGTGCTACTGTGGGACATGGCCGAGCTACGTTAGTGCTGCGGCAGTCCCAGGTGATCTTCATGTGAGCAGCAACGTGGTGTGGTTGGGATCAGGGCCACTGGTGAGTGGCTTGTGGGGATTTGCTTGATAACTGCACTTGGAACCCAAACCAGATCGGTCCTGTGAGCCTTTGCTTTAGGCTGGCTTTGGTTTCAGAGCATTTTGTCAGATCCGGTCTCGATACAGACCGTGCGTGCCAGTGCTGAGACCGTGACGGAGTCTCAGGCGTGAGGTCTCTGTCAGTCCCGCAGGTGGCCGGGCCCTCCCAGGTGTCCTGCCAGGCCAGGCGGCTGTCCCCAGCAGCAGTGAGAGCTGAGCACGGCAAAACCATCTGGTGAGCCTCAGTAAAAATAGTTGATTTGGGTAAAATTACCCTGTAGATCTTGGTAAATCATATCTGGGGTTTAGATGCTCATCAAGCTTGTGGCAGAAATCCCTGCCTGCCTCCTTTTGTCATCCTTATCCGTAAAGGGCTACATAAATGCCATATATTTAGAAGACCTGGAAGGAAGCTATTTCTCCACCCCCCAAAAGCTTATTTTGCTATTGTGTCCTAAAAAACCTAAAGGAAAACAAAAGCCGTGCTAGTGTGGATAGTATCACAAGCTCGCTTGCCAAAATGGGACTTGGAGTAGTTAATTTTTTTATCCCTAAAGCTTTAAAAAAACTCCTAAAATGAAAACACACAATAGATAAGGAGCTCCATCTTATGTCCATGTGCACCCAGGTACTTTCCTTTGATTTTTAGTGGAAATTTTAGGTGCGTGAGGACCCGGAGATAGCAAAGATGAGTGAACAGGGCAATTTTGATCTGTGAAACTACAGTTCTGTTGCTTCTATTCTGATTCTGCTCAAGTTCATCAGGAAAGATTAACTTTGGCAGCTTATTCAGTGACTAAATCTTGATATTTTTGTGGCTTAATTCATAACATAACTGTAAGCTATTGCCCTGTGTTTATATTTCCCATCCATTTCTCACATTTCCAAAGCATACTGATATGTGATCCTGGCAATTTAGCTACCATAATTGGCATTTTTCTAGGGCCAAAAGGAAACAAATTCCTTATCCTCCATACTTCTTTAATTTCTGAAAAACAACAAGTAACATGGTTAATCCTCTTTTTGATCTTTTTCCCCCCCTTTGAGTTTTTCTTATGGTCTTTTCCTTTTAATCTTTTACTTTCTTTTTAATCTTCACTCATTGTCCCCCCGCATTTGAAGAATTTCGTGTACTTACATCTCTAAAAAGAATTGGACCACTTTATGGAAATAGCTCTTTAGGATCTTGTTCAAAGCACCATTATGTACTTTTAGCTGTTTGGGGGAGGGTGAAAAAAAAGGAGAGAAAAGGCAACTTTAAAGCAGTGTTTGTTTGTGTAGCCTAACAGAACATTGATCTGTTCAACCAGATGCAGAAACAGTGCACAGAAATGCCCGAAGTTACAATAAAACCAGATTACATTACAGGAGCAGAAGGGTGAATGAACATCTCCCTTTAATTGGGGTTGGGTCATATCATCTGACTCTTGATGCAGGTGTGTTTGGGCAAGAGCATGTCAGGAAGGGTAAAGCAGGGCAGCACAGGTGAGTTCTATGGGCTATTAGTGAGCAGCTCCCCTCTCCCAGCTCTTCTGAAGCAGGAGGGAATAGGCTATGCTTGTGGCTGGAAGGCATAATGCTTCCCAAGGCTGATCAGAGTGCAGCTGAGGCCCCACCACTTACTCAGAAGCATGCCTGGAGGCCCAGCATAACCATTTGGGTTTGGAGGCCGAAGAGTTTGTCAGCTATGGTACGTGTGTTCCTTGGTTTGTAGTTTTCTTGTACGTATGTATGCAAAGCCTTTAAATCTTTCCTATGGCGGGCAGCGTTAAGGCTACAGGTCTCCCTTTGTGCATCATCCTTTGTTAGGTGGTGTGGACATTAAGCCATGAGTGGAAACTGGTGAAATGTAGTATCAGTTATGTTAAGGGTGGTTTACTCTGGCCTAGAGTAGCTCCTGCTGTGGGGAGACCTGGATACCTTATGGCATGTCTGGAAAGGAAGGTGTAGAGCTGAGTTCATTGTGCCTGGATTCTGAGCTTGTGAGCTACCTGTGGGATGAAGCTCACGTATTGACAAGCATGGCCCAGTGTTAATGCAGCAATTTAGCTTCCAGGCTTAGGCTGATGTGGATCTGTCTGTCTAAAAGGTGGGGAAAGAAAGTACAAGTCTTTGTGTGCCTTTCATTAAGAAGCATTAAAATCTGCTTAGACATGTGAGGCTGTCAGTTCACTGCATAGCATAATGTGAGTTAAAGCACTTGAAGAAATAATGACTGTGCACCTCAAGAAGCAGGATGCTGCAGCTCTGCGTGAAGAGGCATGGGGAAGTGTAGGCACAGCACTACTTCTTCATGGTGCACCCAAAACGGTTACTGTAAATTCACTGGTGTGATTTTTGTCACTTGTTTCTCTACTCAGTTGTGGTGTCCTACCCCTGCCCCCCTGCTTTTTTTACTTATTTTGCCAACACTAAAAAGCCCCAGAAACTTGGCCAACAGAGGTCCTGTGTTTCTCAAGCAGGCAAGAAATTTACAGGGATTAGCATGTGTCCAATTTAATTTATGTAGAATCGCACGCTCCTTTTACTGAAGTAAATTCTTTAAAAAACAAACAAACAGTAAGAGTTTACAGAGTTCTGGAAAAGTTGCAAAACCTAAATGAAAATCCTTTTCCAGTTACACGAATATAAATTGGGCATAGTTCCCCTGAAGATTTTATACTAGTTTAATGAATGTATTTTATTTGTAGTTAAACTGATGATAAAGCTTTTCTTCTCTCTCCTCAAAACAAGATTAGGTCCTCTAAATCTGTTCTCCTTTACCCACAAGAATAGGTGAATAAGATCTCTCCCATAACTTGGCTCTAACCAAGAACAGGATTTGGCATTGTTCTTTATGGGGATTTTTCATCTTTTTTCTTTTCTTTTTTTTTTTTTTTTTAAAGGCTGATTTTAAAACAAATAGTTAAAATGTGGAGCTGAACAGTTCTTCTAGAAGTTGCATATTCTAAATGTACTTATACCATAGTCTGCTGCTCATATAAAATTACAGACTTCACTTTCATCTTTCTTTTTACAAGAAACCCTTAATGACAAATGCAGGCTGTTTAGTGATACCGATATACTGCAATCTTAGCATGTGAATTAGTCATCATACAATCAGTTCAGGGGGTCAGGCCTAAAGAAACAGTGCAGAGTTGGCAAACTGCTAGTCGGGTGATGTGCTCTCCACTTCAAAGTCATGGTGCTTACTCCCCAGAATTCAGATCACAGAAAGAAACAGCTGGCATTGTCGTTTGTGGCAGTAAGGACTTTTTTTTTTTTTTGTAGTGAGATAAGGTTTCACTACTTTGTAAAACAACAATTTACTTTAGAGTGACCTAGCCTGTAAAACACAATAGGAAGCAGGAATCCACAGAGCACTGCTCTGCTATTATCATGCAAGTAGACATGACCTGTGACAAACCACACTGGAGAAGACTTAACCCCCTTGCTCCTTGTCTGAAAATATTCAGTGTAGTCCACTTCTCAGTCGCAGTCAAGGGTTTCATTTTCCAGAAAGACTTTGTAGGCAGTTCTTTTCAGTTTGGATATTACTCTATTGCATATCTCCAGTGTGGTACGTATTTGTGGCTGCACACAGCTACAGACTCCCAGTCCTAGTACTTACACAGACACATTAAAACATTCAGCTTCGCACTTAAGCTCTGAGGCTGTTATATTTGAGTTGAAATTTAAATTTTCATGTTTAACTTATAGATAGCAACTGGTTGAAATGCCATATCAGTATCCAACAACGCTTTCTTATCCTGAATGCTGGTTCACTCCACAGGCAGTGGATTTTGATGGCCTTTCTGTAGGGACTGCGTGGAAAGGTGTCAGACTCTCGCCATCCTCTTGCACAGCCTCCCAGCTGTGATGCTGAGAGAAAGCACCTGAGAATGGCATTTGGAGATGCTTGTTAGAAAATGTGTGAGGTTGTTTACGTGCTTCAACTCAGAGATGGACTTAAGCACCTTCCTCCCCTGAGGGTGTGATTTTTTTAAATTTTTTTTTTTTTTTTTCCCTTCTCCTGTCACATCCCACTGGTGCTTTTAAAATCCTTTCATTTGGTGACTTGGGCAGATTTGTTCACCAAATATAGGGGTGGGGAGAGAGGGTGGAAAAAAAAAATCCACATTTAAAACTGCCTGGCAGATGTATGTCTCAGGGATTTGTTATTGTTCCATTATTGTTATTATTAATAGACTTCACTTCACAGGCAAGGCAGGCTTATCAGCCAAATGCCTCATTATCAAATGACTGAGACCCAATAAGTGCTTAACAGCATTCCTTACCAAAAGAGGAAATGATTACAGGCCAGATCCAACTCCTGTTAAAGCTAGTGGATAGATTCCCACTTCAATGAAGCATTGCTTGGGGCCCCTAGATGCTCACTCCCCTCCGTGTTTTCTGACATGCTTTTTAATTCCCCAACATGAACCAAACAGCTTTAGTTTCTCTCATCTCGCAATGTGTTCTGCAACTTCTGGAAAGGAACCTGGACACAAGGAAAAATGCTACAGAACAAAAAGAGCCACAATACAAACCATATGACAACGCCTATTTCTTCATCCTCTTTGTCATGTTGTTTTACTCTTTCCTGGCATTAACTGTCTTTTTTGGTTATGTACGCTCGAAGAAAGCTATTTCAAAGAAAGATCCTTACCAGGAGTTCATCGAGGATAGGAATCGAAATAAGAAGTGGAACATGACCCGGCCGGTGGTGGTGAAATTTGACTTTGAAGAAGAAAGTATTCTTTGAACTCCTTAAACCAAAATACTCTGCAAAATGCACCAGACTGTCTCTGCTGCCTACATCTCAAGTGAAGATCTACACATTTACCTTGTTCGGCTGTACCCCTCACAATAAATCAAAGCATTGCTTAAAATAGGTAATGGAAAAAGAAGTTTCTTTCTTTCTTTTTCTTGTAATCCATTTGTTGCTGGAATGTGGCTTTTCTAAATATTGGAGAAATATTGTAAACTTTGGCAGTGAAAAGTGGCCATTTTTAGCTTTCGCTTCCAGTTTGGTGGAACAAGAATGGGAATCCATCCTACGTCAAGACTCTGAATTTATTTAAGACAGAGGACTAGTTTCTGTATGCACATATCCGCGCTAGGGGAATGCTGTCGTTTGAGTTGCTCAGACCTGGAAACTGGTGTGTAGTGTCCCTGGAAAGTGCCTCCCTTGAATAACAGAACACATTTTACCATGCCTAGACCAGCAAATACTCTTTAACATGTAAATATAGAAAAGCTCCTCTTGCATTCCCTCCCCTCAAAAATTAATTTCACATGCTATGGCAAAAGATTCAAAAAAACATCTGCAAAATGTAATTAAAATGCATCTAGTGGAAAAACAGGTTGTGTATTCAGTGGATTTGGAGCCCTTGCCTTTTCCATCTCTTATATGTATTTATTCTTTGCCAGTTTCTCATTGAAATTTACGTTTCAGTCCTAGTGAATGGTAACTACAGCTGATCACAAACCTAACAGAGGAATGGCTTCTCTGCATCTGCAATAAATATTTGTTAAAATGTTGCACAAGCTTCATTCAGAGTTGTACTGAGTACATGAGATTGCCATCTGATTTATTCTTTTTTTTCTCCTGCTCAATAAAATAAGTATTAAATAAAATAATAGAATTCTGACTTAGAACATATTGCTGTGCTTAATATAAAAGAACAGTGCTTATTGCTTTGTGACATCGTGCATGTGATGCACGACAGACACTGCTTTGTGATAGCACGCGTGTATTGTCTTCTGAGACTTTCATTTGTTTGCCTTCTTATCTAGGGTCTCTCAATTTATGGTCTTTACTTGTTACACTGTATCTGCAGTACAGATCCAGTCGCTGCTCGGAGGGCTATCTGCACAGTAATTGTTTTCAGGTGGTAGGTAGGCTCTGATTTTTCCTTAAAACGCATACGAAAACAAAGTAGAGCAAATGAACTTTTCTTTTTCTGCTAGTGGAATTATAATGTAAAGAATTTGATTTTTCTTAAGTGTGTAGTGGTTATGGTTACGTGTTGACTATTTTAGGGATGTGTAGACTTTTAATTCTTTCAATATTTAGAAAAAGTCTTTATATGTATTCAGCCTGGGCTGAGTGATCAGATGTTGTTCCTGTTTCCTGATGGGATGTGTTAAGTGTTTCTGGTGTGTGTGCAAGCAGAGAGGTTGATGCTATGCATAACCCTCTTCTCATAAAACTAAAATTTGCTTCCCACTTACTAGCATGGATGTTTGTAGAAATAGCCCTGTTGGCTCAGATCATAGTGCTCTGTCTCTGATAGCTGTGCCAAAGGAAGATAACAAGAATAAAGTGATACTTTCTCAGTTGTACTTGCCCAGCCTTCAAGGATTTGTTGCTCAGGGACCATCTGAGCCAGAGGCCACTCATTTTGTCAAAATGTGGGGGTGGGATATGTACAGAATACTGATGTGGAAGTGTATGAACATAAGCATTTTAACAGGCCAGAAAATGTTCACAGATGTATTTTTGCTGGATTCATCCAACTCTAATTTAAATGGTTTTGACTATAGAAACAAGACCAGAGTTGCAGTTCTTGCACAAATCAGTGTTTCGTCTATGTTGTACGTGTCCTGGCTGCTTCATCTAGAAAGCTTAGGGTGAAAAAATTAAAGTTCAAGTCATCTGTGTTCACATCATGCTCCTGACTTTGGACTGTATGAAATGAAAATCACTCTTGGTTGGATGTCTTATAATGGCTCAGAGCAAGTGGGGGAGACTTACTCTTTCAAACCCAGAGTTCTGGATATCTGTCCTCTGAAAGGGTGTGTAAATGTGGATTTGCTCTCCTGACAGAAGATCTGTTCTATTTTTATCTTGTAGTCAGTGTTTTTTGATTCTTTGCAGTGTATGCCATGTCATCTTCAAAATTAAAGATCAATTTTTTTTGAAACTTCATTCCATGTCCTTTATTTCTGTAAGCTGTTTCTGCTTTTGTCTCACCAGGCAATTATCAGATCAGCCTAAATCCCTTAAACATTCTTTAGCAATGTGCTGCCATTGTCTAGTGTTTAGGCTTTTTGGAAACATTCACAACTCATTTAACAACAAGACCACAAGCTCTTCAAACAATTTTGCACAGTGTGTGCCTGTGTGTGCATGCATGTGTGTGTATGCCAAAAAGACAAGCCTTTTTCCTATCCTATCTCCGTGCAGCAGTAAAAATGTCTCTTAGTAAATGTTAGCCACAGGGCATGGTGGTGACATTATTAGCCTTTCTTCTTCAGTCTGTCAAAGCCTGTTTGTTCCTGCCCAAGAGATCGATCTTATTAGTAACAAATGAGAGGGGACACTTGGATACTACAGCACCATAGGCGTATCCTCAGCCATGACAGTGTTTCCGTAACTGCAGTGCAGTAGATCCATCTGCACCTCCTGACATCTAAAATGGTGAACTAGCTAGCATTAGAAAAGTTTTAGGTTTGGAGGTGTGGAGGTGTGGCCCAAGCCCTATGTGCAGCCTTGGGAGCTGAATGCCCGCTCTGGAGGACAAGCAAGACCTCTATCTGACACATTGGTGTGTAGAGAGAATGAGGGGCAAAAGATACATCTTTTTTTCTCTTGGCAGAAGGAAACGTGACAAGGCACTCCATAGCGTGATGTTTTGGCTGCCTGCACTGGAAACAGAAGAGGGTGGGGCTGGAGAGGATAGGGGTAAACGGCATACATACTATGATGTGAAATTGCTGAGGCAGTTGACACATTGCTTATAATATGAGAATTGTCCACCTCATCTTCTATCTTCTTTCTTCGATGTGTGAAACTAGTATTTGTATGGTGCTCGTAGAAGCCTGTGATCTGTAACCTTGTCAGTCTCCTTTATTGCCACTGCTGACTTTCTGCATGTGGGGTGTGAAACAGGAACAGGAGAACCAAAATAACGTTATTCATGGTGAGCCATGGGCTGTGAATTATGATTTACACCTCTGAGATGCCCAGTCTGCTCCAGACTAAGCACTGGGGAAAGTGGGAGCGCAGTACAAAGCACCGTAACACGGACTTAGCCCAGGCAAGGGGCTGTGATGCTGTAGGAACTGGAGAGGGAGAAAATGTTTGCATCTGAAAGACTCAGCTCTACATGCTACTACATGCCTTTAATTTTAAAAGATTTAGCATCACAAGAAGAGAGGGAATCATTAATTGTCTCTTTTCTTGTATTTTTCTTTTCCTCTCTCTACTTATTGGTATTCTGAATTAATATTATTCTTCTGTTAATGTTGCTAAGAAGCTTCTTGTTCCTTCTTTGCTAATAAGAAACATGCTAAGACAAAGTAGATCACGGATCCTGCTTTAGTTCCCCTACCTTTTGCCATTTATTGTGGCCCTCTGTAATGCATTGCAGCTGATGTGTGTGTTTGTTTGGTTGTTGGTTGTTTTTTTTTTTTTGGGGGGAGGGGCATCCACTTTGAATTTTGTTTGAGCATTTTGAGATACTCTATTAAAGGCTTTACTGAAATACAGGCATGTTGCAGTTTCCACTTACCCTTTGTGAATTAATATTGTGGCTTTCTCAGACTGGTCTGTGAGAAGGTATACTTCTGATTAAACCCATGCTGATAAATATTAGGTCATTCTCTAATTCTATATGCATATGTGTATACATATCCGTGCATATGTGTATGTGTATTAGGGTATCTCATTCCCTGAATGCCAAAAGTATGAGAGATGAGCAGGGCCATTTAAAATGGTAGATATTTTGGACTGCCCTCAGACTAGCGTAAACCTGGAGTAAGCTGATTTTGCTGTTTAAGTTCTGGTGTTTCCTTGTATGTGAGTTATGTCTAGCACTGAATCTTACATTATAGGTCCATTTTGATTACTTACAGCTCTGATCTGCACAAATGAAACTTTCTGCTTCCATGGGGAGTCTAAAATACATATTGTATATGACCAAGTTTTCCTGGAGCCTGTAGGCAGCTGTAGACATTAAGAGTGTTATTCTGCTGTAGTTATTCATGTATGGAAAACTTCATGGCAGTGACTGCTGTTGCATTCCAGAAAAATTAATCTGCCTGAATTAAAGCAGACCTGATGCTATACATGTCTCTACCTTAGAATCATAGAATCATTTAGGTTGGAAAAGACCTTTAAGATCATCAAGTCCAACTGTTAACCTAGCGCTGCCAAGTCCACCACTAAACCATGTCCCCACATCTGCATATCTTCTAAATACCTCCAGGGATGGTGACTCAATCACTTCCCTGGGCAGCCTGTTCCAATGCTTGACAACCCTTTCGGTGAAGAAATTTGTCCTAAAATCCAATGTAAACCTTGGTGTAACTTGAGGCCGTTTCCTCTTGTCCTATTGCTAGTTACTTGGGAGAAGAGACCAACACCCACCTCTCTACAGCCTCCTTTCAGGTAGTTATAGAGAGTGATAAGGTCTTCCCTCAGCCTCCTCTTCTCCAGGCTAAACAACCCCAGCTCCCTCAGCTGCTCCTCGTAAGACCTGTTCTCCAGACCCTTCACCAGCTTCGTTGGATGTGTTCCAGCACCTCAATGTCCTTCCTGTAGTGAGAGGCCCAAAACTGCACACAGTATTCGAGGTGCGGCCTCACCAGGGCCGAGTACAGGGGCACGATCACCTCCCTGCTCCTGCTGGCCACACTATTCCTGACACAGGCCAGGATGCCGTTGGCCTTCTTGGCCACCTGGGCACACTGCCGGCTCATGTTCAGCCGGCTGTCGACCAGCACCCCCAGGTCCTTTTCTGCCGGGCAGCTTCCCAGCCACTCTTCCCCAAGCCTGTAGCGTTGCCTGGGGTTGTTGTGACCCAAGTGCAGGACCCGGCACTTGGCCTTRTTGAACCTCATRCRATTGGCCTCGGCCCATCGATCCAGCCTGTCCAGATCCCTCTGCAGAGCCTTCCTACCCTCAGGCAGATCAACACTCCTGCCCAACTTGGTGTGGTCTGCAAACTTACTGAGGGTGCACTCGATCCCCTCGTCCAGATCACTGATAAAGATGTTAAACAAGACGGGCCCCAAAACGGAGCCCTGGGGAACACCGCTCGTGACTGGCCGCCGACTGCATTTAACTCCATTCCCCACAACTCTTTGGGCCCAGCCATCCAGCTAGTTTTTTACCCAGAGAAGAGTACGCCTGTCCAAGTCATGAGCAGCCAGTTTCTCCAGGAGAATGCTGTGGGAAATAATGTCAAAGGCTTTACTAAAGTCTACCTTCTTTTCTCTCTAATTTGTATGTCAGATGCTGCAAACTTTTTTATTAAATCCATTAATTTATATCATTTTTGATAGACAGACAGAGCCTGAAATTTTGAAAGAAAATATTTTTCTTATCAGAGGAACATCTAAAATGACTTTATGGAATTGTTCAACTATCCTCTGGCTTGGATTCAGGGGAGCACACCAGTCTATACTGAAGTCTTTCTCCAGTTGTGTATGAGTGCAGGGGGACTTGGAAAGCACATGCTTAAAATTAAACACATGCTACCATGTTTTCTTGAGCAAGTATGCTTCTCTAACTTGGAACCTCACTAAATGCAGCAATATGTAGTACAAACTTAAGCAGCTGAAATAGGCTGATTTTTTTTTTTTCTTTTTGGTGTGGGATATATAATAGCAAATCCTTTGCCATGTAAGTAAGCTTAGTGAATTAGCAGAGCTCATACTACTGGGAATAAGTGAATCCTGTGGGCTTGTTTCTAATGAAATGAATGTGAACCCTCCAAAGACTTTTTTTCCCCCCATAAGAGAATAGCACACTTAGAGGAAACATGCCAACTTTTCTAGTTACTCTGAAAAAATTGGAAGGCACAGTAAGAACTGATTGACAACTGCTTGTAGTGTGACTGTACAATACCTTAAACTTATTTTTTAAAGTCCCAGCAACAGAGCCTTCTTTTCAGCCTGGAAATGCTATGTGACCCTGTACCTGAAAGTGCATTAAATATAGATGACCTTTGGCAGTGATCCCTCCCCTCCATAGATTTGCTTTCATCCCGCAAGCAGAGGGAGAACTGAAGGGGTTATAAAATTAACACAAAGATAAAGATCCTGACAACTGAGGTTACATAGCTAGGTATCCTCGCGTGTATAAGACGATACTCAATGTATGTAGTCCAAAAGAAAATTGTAATTTTTCTGGCTCGTTTAGAAGCCTGTGGTCAGGCCCGGTATGCTGTGCTGGGGTAGCTGTCCTTGTTTTCTGTCCCAGCAAAGCACTCCTTGGCTAGTAGCAACAGTTGCATGCTAATGACATAATTTCTACCTCCTGTGTCCTGAAGAGGACTAATATGGGCTGCAGTTTTGTTGGCACAACTGTCAAAATCTTATAGTGATCACTTTGCCTTGAGTCACTGAGGTGTCTCAATGTGGTTACACTTTTAAACCTGTATTTAATGCATGGTGTGACAACCCAGGGTCATTATGAGAGGATCAGGTACAGAGGATTTTATAGACAGACACATGTCTCTGATTTGGAAAGGGCATGATGATAGGGGTAACGGACTACTGAAACAGAACCTGGTCTCCCAATGTGCTGAGCATGGTCCCTGCTTCAGCAAAATCTGTAAGTCTTGTGGTCCACAGTGACCTTGGCAAACCAATGAATTCCACACCGTCATTTTTTAAGGGGAAGAAAGAAAAAAAAAACCAACTGTTTGACATAATGCTAAGACTCTAGGGATTTTTTTCCCCCTTAATAAACTGTCTTTAAGTAAAGATGTATTAGTTTTATTTCTAGTGGAGCATTTTTATTGAAGAAGTCTATGAAACTTTTTGATGCATAGATTCATTAGATAATCATATAAATGACTTGGTCACGCAGTGTCACGTGGTTTTATTTAAAGTATGTAGTCAGAAGTTCCGGTGAAACATTTTCTGTCTCTTTCCTCCATCTCCCTGGTATTTCTGATTCATCTAAACTGCTGTGTTTTGAGGGAATGAGTTAATTACGGTGGAGTGGCACCGTCAGAGCCTCTCTTGGGTTCTCTCATGTTTGCTTATCAGTGCTAATCCTGATGGGCTCGGGGGAGGAGGAGTGTAGTCTGTCCTCAGCAGTGAGCGCTGTTAGCCTGGCAGGGTTCCTGGCTTTCACAGGAGCTCTCTAGAAAATGACAATTCTCATTTTGTGGTCATTTAAAGAAACCTGCCCCGCTGAATTGTGAAGTTTGCCTCCAGTCTTGGAATCATGAGCAAAATGGAATCTCTTTTGCCCCTAATTGCCCTCTCAAGTCACTTCAGTGGTGTTTTTTTTGTTTGTTTGTTTGTTTGTTTTTTTCCTAAAGAAAGGAAAAAAAAAAAAAGAAAAAAGAGTGTTTTTCTAACTTTCATCTGTATGCTTTGATCCTGCATCCTTGTGTGTGTACAGAGCTTTGGTTTCATTGCTCCAAGATCAGGATGTGGAGGATATAAAACAACTTTTTCTCTAGCCTTATATAGACATCAGCTTGGATGCACAGCTCATCTGAGGAGGATGCAAGTCGTTTAAACTTAGCACAGGGGGGCTACTCCTAGCAACCAGCTTCAGGTACCAAGCAGAGTGGCTTGGTGAGAGGCAAAGCTTCCTGCGGGCCTGGGCAGGCTGCAGCTCTCACCTGCTGGAGAAGCCCTTCTCTCACAGTGACCCTATAGGATGAGCACACAAAACCTTCTAATTTACAGCTGTAGGTGGGGCCTAAACTTAAATATATCCCTCCTGGTATACAGATAAAGCTTTTCTCATTAAACCTTTATATCGACATTTTGATTGTTTCAATGATTTGCATTTAAAATGATGCTTTAAAAATGATCTGTATCCAGCCTCATGTGACATGCTTTTAGCTGCTCTGTTATACATAGCTATTGTATATCTATATATAGAGATATAAATGAATGGGTTTAATAAAAAAGGCAAAGAATCAACTCTGCACCAAAAGAATCTCAGGGAATACAAGTTCTCCAGCCTCTCATTCTTGAAACTGTTTGACTGCAGTCAATACGCAAAATGAAGTGTTCCGCATTTCAGAAGGCCATACTATCTGAAGCACTATTGTGTTATTTGGAGTGTGTTCGGTGTTTTAAGCTTATGAGCGAAAATTATTGTGAGAATGTTGTGCCAGCTCTRAATTACACCATTGGGTCATGCAGAAAACAAATTTCCTTTTGCTCAAGAGAATTAGCTGGATAGGGTGAATGGGAGGCATCGCACAGGTATTACTCATGATTTGTGCCTGATGGCACAATTGCACTGGGAGAAAGCATAAAAATCCCAACACTTCTAATCATATTCTCAGCCACTTTTAAATGCTATTTAAACAATGGATTTCTCTTTCATTTGTGTGTTTATGTCCTGGCATGACTCATGACTAATATTGTGTAAATATACACACTATAAGGAAGACATGTTCTGACTGGATGGAACCTTTGCCTCTTTTGTGTGTGTCAGACCATGGGATTTCACAGATCTGTGCTTCTACAGTTCTGCTGGTTATCTTTTCTCAGATTTGAGTTGCTTCAGGTCCTCTCCTGTGTTTGGAATACAGAGCTCTTAGAAAACATTGGTTATTTATGTCAGAGCTGATTGCAGTGCTGTTATGGCTTCCCTGTGTATTTGTCAGGATTCTGTGTGAGCCCACAGTCGAGGTCTCTTCCAGGCTTGGGCTTCCTCTACCTGCTTCTCTCCCCATCAATAACGCACAAGCTGGAATGAAAACTTACTCCACCAATTGTGCCTCCTGTCTCCAGACTGGCTATTGCAGCTCACATTTTACAGGTGTAAGGGTTTCCTCTTATTTTTTTCATCTTTATCCACCGGAGTTGGGTTGGCGGTGGCATGTCTCAGGAAATGAAGCTCATGAGACTGCTCTTACCGTGTGACTTGCTTGGGAACCCAGTGCTTTGTGAATATTTCACTATCATGTATATGAATGTCCTTTGCGTGCAATGGCAGTATCTATTTATTTAACTTGTACAGCATAGAGTAAACATGAACACCAACCATGGATTTAAACACCTGTCCTACATACTACTTTTGCATTGAGCAGCTCACAGGCAGGAGAGCACTATTGTAGCTGTGCTGCAGTAATCTTTACTCTCATTGCCACCTCTTCACCATTTCAAGTTTGATGCAACTTGGACTGGTTATCCTGATTAACCAGTTAATCAGCTGGACTTGGTTATCCTGATTTCTTATTATCACCTCATTACTTTCCAAACTTTGCTGCAGCCAATGGAGCCATGTGAGAATTGAGAGTTGACTGTGCCTGTTTCATTTGCTTCATTTGTTTTGTCTGATAAAGTGCTTTCAGATTTTTTTTTATTATTTTCCATTTTTTATTTAATCTTCCAAAATTTCTATTGGAATGGACAGTGTGACCTCAGGAGAGGTCATCTCTGTCTGATTCTCTTATGTTGCAATTAATAGAAATTTTTCATTTTTTGTACTACTTTTTTTCTGAAATATTTGGTACTTTTCAGAGGGATGAGAGGTAGGATTACGTGTGCCAGACAGCATGAGGGTTTGAAATCCAGAACATTCATCATTTCAGCTAATGGAGTGTGACTGAGGAAGGAATTTGATCCATGAGTTTTCTGTCTACCAGATCTGTTGCTGACCATGGGATTTGCATCAGTATAGACTGAAAATGCCATCCTTTATAAATACCTACTATAGGAATTAGTCTAAAATAAATTTTAGAGGTATATTTCCATTATTTTAGTTGGGGTCTCTCTCTTACTCAGACCCACATCTACTGCAAATCAGTGTCCTTTTCCTGAAGCCAACACTGCTTCAATTTATACCAGCTAAGGATCTGTTCAGTGTTCCTTATAAGCACTTGTAAGAAATTTCCTTCACTTCCATTGAATTTAACTATTTTGTATATGGCTGAGTACTCTAAACTGTACATGACCTTTGAGGAAAGAAAATTAAAACATCAGATAATGTTTTGTGATTTACTTTTATTTCTCCATAAATCCTGCAAAACCAAATATGATCCTTTATTCTCAAGTGGAATAATTTTTCACCATTGCTAAAAGATAATTGTTGCTGTTTTTTTATAAAAAAAAAAAGACTCCCGTCCCTTATTTCCCCCTTCCCTCCTTCCTTTTTTTTTTTTTCAACTTACATCTGAGAATCCTTTTTGAGTCAGTAAACAGGAGACCTGTCAGCCAACTGTGAGCTGAATTTCTATAGTTTACAGAAAGAGTGGTCATAAAGTGCTTAAAGCTCTGGGGACTTGGGTACCACCCAGTGCAGAACAGATTAATTTCATGGTGTTTTTCTGCATTTGCACAAATTAAAAATATGAGAGTCCGTGCTTTGTTTGTTTGAACTTCTTGAATTAAATTTCTTCAATTAGTTTTGTGCTCAGGTTTGGACACTCAGCATTTTCCAAAAGTCTCCAAATTCTTCCAAGTTTAATGCCAGTCAGATACGCAGACCTCTTTCTCTGCCTGTACCCCGTTAGTCTCTGATGCAAAAGGATTTGTTTCTGTAACCTCTGTTCATCACCAGTTTTCTCCACTTGGATGTTACCCTTGTTTGCATGTTTCAGATCCAACGTTCCTACATTACATGTTATTGCTGGATGAAATACTAATCTCGGGGACTTTAAATCTGTGTTCACCCCTACTTCAAATAATTTTGGTGCTTCATGTTGAATCGGCAATTGAAGAGACAGAACTGTGGCCTCGGGAATCTCTCATGGTTGTTTTGGGGAAACTGTGCTTTGATTAACAATTCTGAGCGATTCAGTGATGTAATATAATTCAACCATGTTTAAATTTAGCCAAACTTGTCCAGATCTTTTGGGAATTTGTTCTTCTTTCTTCTTCTCTTTCTGTCTTTCTAATGAGAGCTGGTGAAAGAGTATTTCACCCCCCCCACCCCTGCAGAAAGTTGCCATGAAAACAATACCTTTCAAACCTGCTGAAAAATGGAAAACCCACAAATGGAAAATTTTGGGCCAGAAAGAATAGCTATAACAATAGTTTGGTGACTCAGAACTTCTTGAATCACATCTCCCTTTAGGGTTTAGATGTCCCTGGATGGGGTTAGGCTGCAAATTGGTGACTTCGCCTGTAGCAAGTTTTGCCATTTATAAAATGTGTCCTTGTAGTTCCCATGATGATTTTTACATGCAATCTAGCGAAACTGTTCTGAGGTAAAGCATCTCTGCATTGCTGGCACTACACAGGAAATAACCTGATCATCTTCTTGATGACTGAGCTACAGCTTCTGGGATTTCTGAGAAATTTTGCCACTAAGTCAGTGTGTTTTTGGTGGTGTTTTCTTTTTTTTAATTTTTAAAAATTTTTTTCCTCTTCAGTCCACTAGGATGAGGCTTCATCTGCTCTGAACTTAGCAGTCTAATCAAAACTACTCAGGTTAGGCACCCTCTGTGGTTAATGAAGTGAAATGTGAGTGTTCCTGAGCATTTAAACTCACTTGTTTAAACATTTATTTTAAGGTTGGTGTATCAGCTTCTGGGGTCTCTCTGTCCACTAATCAATTACGTTAACATCTCTTTACTTCATTTTATCAACTTGATAAAAAAGAATTCTATATATGAAAAAGTAAGCAGTAGTATGTAACACTCAGAAGAACAGATTATTTTTCTCTAAGATGGCTTCATTGTCATAATCTATTCCTTTATATACGAAACTGAATGAACATAGCAATTACTTGGGGACTTAGTCAGTTTTTCTTTTTTGAGATCTGGAACATTGGTTTGCATGTGCTTAGCTCATGAGGGCTGACAATGCATCTTTAATACAGGAGGATAGTTTGCTAAATATCTAGTAGCTGTTGCCTAGTTTCATGCCTCTTCATTCCACTGTAATTTGGCAAACTGCAGAGTATCTTGAACTTATTACTAGTTTTGTTGAAATAGGACTGAGTCCATAGTGTGATCAAGGCCAAAGCAGAAGACAGTCTGAACTGGCTGTTGTTACCTGCTGACATAAATCACTTGAATAGATCAGCCCTGTGGTACTTAGGCCAAGTAAAGACAAGTTGGAATGACCTACATCTTATAAACATTTGAAAGGCTGTTCTGAAATTGGGAAGTAATTCTTTTGTTCTTGCTGCTTGCCATTTTAAAAATAATTGCAATTACAATTGCTCTGCTTGTATTAATAGAGAGTGCAAATGTAAATGTGCAGTAATACCTGGATGGATTTTGTAGACTCCAAAAATAGACTGTCTGCCTTTCCTGCATTTATCCCATAAAGGAGGGCTGGTCTGCAACAGTGCTTTTTCCAGAGACTGTGCCTAACTCACATATACAACTTTTCCATTCTAGAACTAATTAGTTTTGGTTGAGTAACTCATCAACATTAAGTAACAATAAGAATCATATTTCCAGGAACACTTTCCTTGTTATAGAAAATTGGAATCAACTGTGGAAGTGTGGTTACTGAATCTAGTTACTTTTAACACAGCATTTTTTACAGACTTAAGAAAGAGCTTCCTGTTACAATGCAAAGTGTTTTAAATGCAGCTGGTTGGGCAACTGGTTTACAGTCGTAAAATTTTAGGCTTCTTTGAATGTAAAGTTTTATTGCACTTTGATTTTAATAGAAAGATCTATATACTCTGAAAAACTTCCCAACATGAGGGATAGTTCAGCTAACAGAGGAAGATTTAAGAAACCTCTTCTCTGGAGTCTTTTAAGAACAGGTTAGATAAACTCTGGCTCTGGGTAGACCAGAGTTGGGGATGGACCTCTGAAAATCCTTCCAGTTTCACACTTGCTGTGAGCCATGTAATTTGCTTAGTCCATTTGTGTTACACAGACTTGCAGTTGGTTTCAGTTACAACAGTTTTGTTTACACTGACTGGGCTTCAATCTTCAATTTAGGGGCAAATTCTGCCACTGAAGACCCATATACAGTGTCTCTCTTCCTGAAAATCAGCCCGGAGTCTAGTTTTTCATCATCTGAGCATCTGGCTAGTTTCTACCACCTGCTATTCCCTCTGTACAATAGAGAAATTTCAGCCCTTCTCCTTTCCTACCTGTTTTCCTTTTACTCTCAGTGCCAGAGGATGCACATCTTCTGGTAGTTTTCACCTATTTGAAGGCTGCTTGCCTTAATCTCCTCCTTTTCACAGTTGTTGCTGACCTGCTCCCCAGGAGGATGCAAGGATCTACATCTTTCTCAAGGTCTGAATTTTGGGGTGTTTGATCACTCTTGGACGAATGATTTCTGCCTATTCTGCCTTTTTGCTCTCTCTTGAGAATCTTCTGCTGCAGTTCTGCTTTGATTTCACACTCTGTCCGTTTACAGTCAGGCAAGACTGCAGTAAAATAAATTGATTCCCCTGACGCACTGTGGGACATGTTTCTTTTGAATGGTGTCATGTTCTTTGTGACTTGTTTTTTCATTACTCAGAAAAGAAGGGAGAAAGGTGAAGACCTTAGGCTTTTATATTTCTCAGTTGTCTCCTTACTTTTCATTTTAACTTTTACTTCTTGTCTTTCATCATTATACCACCCAAATGTGCTTAGGTCAAAACTAAATGCTTTGCCCTTCAGTGTTTTACATTCAGGCTTTGCTGCAGAATCCATAGCTTGTTACATCAACCTCATGACAAGGGAAAGCAGCTATTGAGGAACCAATAAGCCTCATCACACGTTTTTGGGGTTTTTTCTTTGTTGCTTTGACTGTCTAATGTTGTTAGTTTACATACCAGGAGAATGTATACAAGATGAGAGAAGCTTATTGACCCATTGAGGCCTGCCCTTATTAACCCTGAAAAAATCTAATCAACCAATCCATCACCACTCTGAACTAACAAGTTCAATTGGTGGCTGCGGCTTCTAGTTTCTTCCACAAACAAGGATCCAAGTCTCCTTTGAACTGACAATTGTTATTTACTTTCACTGCTGGGTGTGTTCACTTGTTGCTTATCATCTCAGCTACCTGATGGGTGGATAAATTTTGTCTGATCTGTGTGCTACAGCCTTGTGTTTAACTTTTCTTTGTGCCTTCTCCTTTATAGCACCAACATAATTAAAAGAGCTTAGTGACACAAATTTGTCAACTTCCTTTAGCGCACGTATAGCATGGTGTTCACACAGTCAGAGAAGCTGTGTTCATTTCTTGAGATGATTTTGGTATATGTGGACATAAATCTTCACTGCAGAGCTACCCTGAGTTGGCCACACTCATGTGAATCCCCTTTTGGCCTGGCAAGTGAGAGCAGCTAGAGCAGTGGGCAGCACGCAAGACGAGCACAATGACTTTATTAGCAGCTATTGTCTTGGGTTCTCAGTGCTGATCCAGTCAAATCAGGTTTGAACATTCACATCTGTGTGTGAGGAGGTTGTCTGTGTTGTGCTCAGCCCATCAGCTGTAGGTCCGGGGAAGCTGCAGTGAAGAAAGACTTTCCCAGTTTCCTCCCATTCATTCCACAACGCCTGACACCTTCCTTAATTTACAGAGCCTACACGAACTGTGTTTACTGGGGGAGATTTTCACTGACACGATAAACTAGTGAGTGCCAAATCCCAAGGAAAGGTAGAGAGAAGAGTTGTGTAGCTTTAACTTTCTTGCAGCTCTGCAAAACTTTACTGCYCTCATGAATGTCATTTGCCTTAAATCAGGGATAATTTATTGATATACAGTAAGTCCTGTTGTTCTGACTGGCTGTATGGATGCACTGTGGATCACAATCTGTGTTTCAGTTGGAGTCAAGGGAGTTTTGTTGGGAAGAGAGAGAAGAAAGCATAACTAAAGAGGGGAAAAAAAAGGCAAGAAAGAGACTGCAAATGTAGACCAGCAGTTTTACTGGGCATCATAGGTTTCCAGTACTGCCTAAGAATAGTCACACCTTATCTGTACTCCCATCTGGGCCAAACCTTAGTTAATGTAAAAAGGGCATAGCTGCATGATGCCAAAGTAGCTAGGCTAAGAAGATCCAAGTAAGGATGTGACTGCCCGATTTTACTTTTGCGGGTTACTGTGCATGGCATTTCATGTATTTCAGGCAATATGTTTCCTATTTGCATAACTGTTTATATTTTAAACAATCCTATCTCAGAGCAACAATGTGTACTTGCTTTTTAAAATATTTGTCTTGATATGTTTCCCAATTTCTGGTCCTGGCACATCAAATTCAATAGAACATATTCTGGTTTTGGGAAGATGAAATCAGCCAGTGATGTAATCCGTGTAACTGATGTCTCTCTTTCCTTCATGGCTCCACTGAATTTGCTGCCTTCTATTTTATCTCTCAAAAACTCAAAAATAAAGGACAGACAAAAAAAGTAAGTTTTGGATTTTAGGTCCTCACTGTGTTTTACATTTGTAAGAAAATCATATAAGTGACTTAGCTAGGATATAAGTCAGTAAGAAACAGAGGTAATAGGAACAACCACTAGACTCAACGTCTGCCTGTCAGTCAGCAGGGATATATGTATCTTTAATGTGGAAACGAATTGTTACTTTAAAGAGCTACTTTGAGAACATCCTATTTTAACTTCATTGCAAATATTAGCTATGCATTAGCAGAAATATCACTTATCCTCGCATAAGGGTGCTCCAGGTGCTGAAAAAATTGCCTGGTATCAAGGACGTAATAAGTTAGGCAAGCTGTTCTCACTGTTGAATGACTTTTTTGACTTTGATGTGTCACACACACACGCACACCTTACCATACAGTGGCACTTGTATTTTGGTGCTGGCAGGTCAAGTCCTGTGGATGGTTATCCTGTATCATTGCCATTGGCTTTACAGCTGATATTTGCAAACTTTTTGGCAAGCCCTGGCAGAAAAGCTAAGGGAATACAGAAAGTCCTGCCCAAAGCAATACCTTCAAGGAACTCTAAGCCTGTACTGTTGTTATATTCGTGCTAATTTATATCCATTTAAACAAGATATGTTTGGTCTCCTGCGTTTTCAGCTCACGTCTTTAAGCACACAAGCAAGATGTTGGCAAATTTGGAATGACCAGCCCTCTTTGTGGTAAACACAGCAGATACAGGAAATTGCAGATTGACAATGATGGAAAAATGTGCCAATGCATCCATAAAATAATACATTTCCTTTTTGATGGAGCAAAAAGAGAATTCATTATTTTATTTTATTTTTTCTTTTTTAATATCAAATTAAAATTTTAATATAAAAAAAATATCAAACCTGTTGTTAAATCTCCTATTTTAAATAAATCTATTTAGGAAGCTCCTTTTCACTTATTTTCAATTCCCTTCCACTGTTGGCATGCTGTAACATAGTGCTTTTAATATCAGAAAGGGTCCATCCTAAGATAGCAAGAAGGTATTGCTGACTATTGAACCATTTAGTTATGGAAGATCAACTCTACTATTGGAAACATGGACTTACCCTCTTGCTGGTTTCAGAAAACAGGCCCTGATCAAGAGAGACAAGGCAAAAAACCATATCTTTCTACTATAAATATGCTATTTCCTTTTAAATATTTTCTCATTAAATTTTGTCATTTTTAATTGTCATACCTATACACACATATCAAAAGCAGAGCAATCTTTTTTCCTGCAAGGAGCAAATGCAATCTTCTTAGCAACAGGCAGATTCTGTGATGCTTTAAGTGATATTTTAGTCTAGGATTTTATGGGAAATGATGGAAAATATTTAAGAAAAACAACAGCAAACAAATAACACTCAGCACTACAGCTTTTCTAATTAGCTGGAAGTCAAAAGAACAGATGTCAAAGAGAATTATTTTCTTCTCCTTTGTTCTTTTCCTTAAAAAAAAAAATTCTAATGTACTCTCTTCAAAAACTTAAATGGAACAAAAGTAGTATTCAGGCCAAAAGTCAAGCAAACCTCTTTGTTTAAATGTCCTAAGTTAGTGGAAAACATAAGACACTGCGAAAGGAAACCTGAATCGTAAGAGGGTATATTAAGAATGGAAGAGCAGTAACTGAGTGCAGTGACAGTGGAGGGATTGGTTAGTGATGTCTGAACAGACACTCTTCAAGTAGATGTCATCATACGCTTGCTTTACGCTTTTTGTTGCTAGAAGCTGATCTATGACAAATGCAAGCCCGTTATGTTGTTTTTGACCCCAATAATGACTAAGATAAACACTTTCAAAGTCATAGGTGAATGGCCACATGTGGCTTCTGTTGACTTCAGTCGAACCTCTGCATGAGCTTCTGCATTCAGTATTTGGTTTGTCTTGTTCATGCAAGTATGGAGTCTTGCCTATTCTGCCTCATATTGGCCTGGAGACCACAAAARAAGACATTTTCAAATAGTGGCCTGAGAAAAAGCCACAAAAATGTTGTATTCCAAAGCTACAACAATATTCAAGGTCAAGTACAGAGATGATATGACAGATGGAAATGAATGCAGGAAAAGGAATGTGGTCTGGAGACCAAATAAGTTGTATAAATTTAGCCCATAATGGAAATGTTAAGTTGAAGCAATCACACCAATCCCATCATCTATAAAGCTCAGTTGTAACTTTTCATGTAATTCCAGTGGAATTTGTAACAAAAGGTTGAATTTAGTCCTAGCAGCATTTTTCCATAATGCAACAAGAACAATATATAGAAAATAAGAATCAGATTTATAGTTATGTTTAGACATTGACAAAAAAACAATGCAGATACACTGATCCTCGCCGTGGAAATCTGTAGAGTCTGTGCGTTCTTGTTAAATGGGACCTACAACAGCTCACATTCTCTCCCCCTCTGCCCCCCTTTTGTTGTTGCCATTGTTGCAGGCTTTGAAAACAAATGCCTGTGCTATGAGGTCAAAAATCTTTTGAGTAGACCTTATACCATAGGTGTAACTCAAGAATGACTTTAGTATGCTTCCTAACCCTTCTACATCTGCTCTTGGCACCTGATTTATTACAGCACACAGGTCAAACTTGTCTCTGGTGCTTGACTGGTCATAAACTCCTTTTTGTACAAGGAGGAGAGGAAAGTATTAGCACTCAATAAATTATAAAATGCAAGAACACTAAGAGTCACAATATCACTGATTTTAGGCTGGCTTTGAAACTCCATGTTAGGCAGAAGAATTGCAAGCATTTTGGCTAGAGAAATCTGAGGCCACCTTGAGCCCTGAGGTTTCCTGGACCTTGGCTAACTTGGTTCGAATGCGGGATGCACACTCCACTGGCTGTTTTCAGAAAGGAACAGAGGAAAGAGTGGAGTAATTGGGAATTACGTTTCCTCTTTCGACAAGACCAACTGCTGTTGCAGTGTATTTAGATACTGAGGCTGGCTTTTTTCACAAATGGCCTTCAAGCTTCTAGTGACCCAAGCTGTCAACGCTTCTTTTGGAGTTTAAGATGAGATTTTCTAAAGAACCCTGTATAGGCCCAACTCTGTTCCCCTGAAGGTTGGTGATGATGCTTTTAC
This sequence comes from Oceanodroma leucorhoa, assembly GCA_030449065.1. Lineage (NCBI taxonomy): Eukaryota > Metazoa > Chordata > Aves > Procellariiformes > Oceanodroma > Oceanodroma leucorhoa. The sequence goes on from JASVER010000107.1 coordinate 470,393, forward strand.
TGATTTTTATGGGAAGCGCTTCTGCTGAGCTAGAAAATCTTAGTGTCTTTGTGGTTTTAGGAGGACAAAATAGAGGTGTAAAATGCTGGCATTTAATCTCATCTTTCCTTTCGCTTTGGTGCTCTGGTGAGTTGTTTATTTTCAGCTTATTTCCTCACTGGAGGAGTAACCGGGAATTTTTTCTCAAGCTCTCATGACACAAGCTGAATAAATAGAGCTGCAGAGCGCTTTATTCTGAGTCTGTCTTTCACAGTGCAGAAGAAAACTGCAGACTTAGGATCATATCCAAAGTGGAGGGAAGTCAGTGGGAGCATTTCTGATGTTTTCACTAAAATTTGGATTGGGATAGTTCTTGTAAAAAGTAAAAAGCTTCCTGTACAAAAATTCTACCAAAATAATGTTTAGTTTTGCTTAGTATCACATTTTCCTGTAGTGTGGTAAAACCACAGAATTATAGTGATTTTGAATGATAGAAAGGAGTCAAATCCAGCAATTAATTCATTTTTCACTGCATCCTCATTCCTATTAAAGTCTGGAAGACTTGCACTGCTATTTAATGTGAAGTTTGAAGACCGAAGGGTGGATAACAGAACCAAGATGATGATATTTACCAATACTCTGAGATGTGAGTGGATGCTATTAATTCTGCTTATTGGGCTGGATGGCTACATTGCACTCAAATAGCTGAACTGGCTGGCTGTACTCTTTTAAAAACAAACAAACAAACAGAAACAACCCAAAACCCAGGTTCTAGTATGTAGCTGGAAGAGGATTTGATACTGTTTTATACTCTCTTCTCTAAAGGCATTTAGTAGGATTTTCAGACAGATACTCTGTATGATGATAAATTAAGTTTATGGAGAAGGGAAGCATTGCTCTTCAAGGCTGAAAAATGAGCTTGCAAATATCATACTGTGGTTCTGCGTACACTGAGGCTCTGCCTTGGGAGGCAGAAGAGTAACTGCTCCTTCTGGCATCCTGTTAGCTTTACCACAGCTTGGAAGAGCTTGTTCCAAACCCCGGCTATACTTGTGCAGCTCCGTTGAGAGTTTTTTCTTGTGTCAATTTTAATGATAAAACACGAAACAGGGTGAATTTTGTCTCAGTGGCTCAGAGATATCTTGGGTCTGCATTATTAACAGAAGGGGAAAAAAAAAATATCATAAACCCCTGTATTTGTAATAAGCAATTCAGAGCCTTCCTGCTTTTAGAGATTAAATCCTTTTCCAAACCAGCAGTAAGATTTTAGGCACCTCACCTGTCTGTCAAGGTCTAGCAGTAGAGAATTGTTTTCTCTAAAGAAACTGTTTGTGCTGAATGGTAAAACTGTGTCTTCTGAAAGGAGGATCTGAAAGTCAGTGGCCCATCTGCATCACTGATTTGCAGTGGTATGATATAGCACATGGTTTTAACTGATGCAATGAAGTTGTGGTAAAGGCTGTTTCACTTGTAAGCCTGGGTGGTTTTGGTGTTTCTTGGTGTCTTAGGCACGAAACCAAACATGATGTAGTTGTAGTCACTAAGCAAATTACTGCCACCAAAAAACCCCACTCTTGTAACTGTCCATTATGTTCTCTGTTTCCTTAATTATGAGATGAGGTAGAACAGGTTCATTTTGTTTCATGACTGGAATTAAGGCATCAGCTTCGCTGGCAAGAGCCAACTCGTGAAGGCACCAGAATTGAGTTGCATTTAGGTTAGGGTGGGTGCTTTCATCTAACTGAATTAAGAACCTCTTAAGCTGCTGTGATATAGTTGCAAGTATTTGTATAGCTTTAGATAGGTTTAAACACAGATTTAATTTAAACGAATATACCAGTTCCCACTGGAAATGTGTTTTGGAAATTCTGTTAAAATTTTCAAAGGAAGTGTCCTCATGGTCAGTTTGCTACTTGCTGGAAATTATAAGCAGTTGGACCTCAGAAAGTTGAGGTGGGTACTGCAAGATCAGGTGGAAGGGCAGGTGAAATATATGAACCAATCGTGTTTTTCAATTCAGATGACAGAAAAATATATTTCACCGAAAAATATCCATGTGGACAATGTGACTTAATTTTTGCCAAACCCAGATCTTTGGTAGATTTTTAAGTGTTCAAAAATATGTATCATAAAAAAACCAGAATGTTTTGATTAGCTCACTCTCCTGTGTTATGGGCAGTTATACATAAAACTTCCGTGTGTATTTCCATGGCCCGTGGGGAATTACCTCCACTGAGGATAGAGAAAGAAACTTTCAGAGGCATGGGTAGATGCTGAGTGTTTTATATTTGAGTAGCTCTGTAAAACGTATGCTAAGGCATCTTAACTTTATAGACCATGTATTCAATGGGATTGCAACATATGATTATGAGCTTAGATAAGCTAGTGTAGACATGGGTAACAGTGCTAGGTGTCTGGGAAAAGTGGAGAAAAGACTGTGGGGGAAAAGAAGAAAAGCTGTGTTCTGGCCAGTCAGTTCATCAGCCATCACACTTTTGTGGCATGTCATACAGCCACGTTCTTCTCAGGCACAGAGATTCTCACATGACATGAGATATGCCCAGGTAATAAATCCTAGTAGCTGCATTATACCAAAACAAAAGATAAATGCAGGTTTTATTCATCTTGCTATAGTGTGTAGTTTACAGTTGTTCTGTGTCTTCTGCTGCAGAGCTTCTCACTGCAACTTTTCCCAGCCCCACCTCCCGGTTGGCTGATTGGTACGCATTTAAAGTAGTAATATGAATATCTTCTTAGATGAATGGTGATATCTAGTCAGGCTGCCAGAGAGATTGCACATGTACACCCGTGGAATAAATGGGCTAGCATATAGATTTCCTCAACTGAAGAGAAATATTCAATACCTCCTTGTCCTGTTCCCTGTCATCTCATTTGAACGTGCAAGCTTGGTGATTTTTCCTTCTCTCTTAAGGAAAGTGGTAGAGCGGTCAGGGTCAGGCCATGAACAATATCTGTGGAAGCTGTAGCCTTTCACTCACACAGAGGGGGACTTGTTGGTTTCTGCGTGGAAGCCTACAAACACYATGCAACTGTGTAATCACAAATGCTTCCCTGAAAAAACTTCTGTGCAGCCTCCCTGTAAACCCGTGCTGGAGCCGACAAGGACATGAGGTCTCAGTTGTTCCGCCTGTTGGAAGAATTACGGGATACATTTAATCTCAGGCTGGGGTGCAGTAAGTAACTTCTTTTTGCTGTGAAGCAGTATCACATGAGGTGCTTTTTCTGCAATAGCTGTGAGCAGTGCCATTAGCTTTTTCAATGGCTGTCCTGACTCCTTGTGGCCACTAAAGACACTTGTCATACATAAACTAATATTTCAGAGGACAGTGCTTTTTTCTATTCAGTGATGTTGTATGCGTCAATGCTTAGCGTATTTAATTAAAATAGGCCCTTGCTTATTCTTCAATTTTGTAGAAGTCTCCATTTACCTAACTAGAGATTGCTGGGAGTTAGGAGGCGACTCATGGATCTTTATTAATGCTGAACTTTAGCTTGCTCTGAATGCTTTTACAGTGAGCATGTAACTCTGCTATAAGAGTTCTTTGCTATTAGCCTATTAGCCTTACCTGTCCTGTATGGTCTTTACATCTCATGTAGCTACAGTGGCAGCAAGTATAGCAGAATCAAGGTGAAGAACATCTGAGAGATTTTTGTCTGGAAAGCTCTGTGATACAAGGATGCAGTAAAAACCACCCAAGTTTTCCATTCTTGCATCTTCATTTTATGTTAGTTTTTAATCTGCGGATTGTTGGGTTGTTTAGCAGGACTGAAATTTGGCAGGAGGAAAATACTCCTTGATCTATGTAATGCTGATGATTGTTCTTCCTTCCTTTCCTGGATTAGTTTGTAGTGGTAGGTGGGTTGTTTGTGTTTCTTTTGGCTTCTTGCTGGTATAAGAACAGACTACAACTATCCTGACAGTTACCCAAAAGTGGCATCAGCAACAGGCTCTGCCTAACATTATTCGAAAATTGTTAAGTAGCTACAGAGAGAGGATCTTCAAGTACTTCCCACATCTGAAAGTTGCCTGTACTTCTTTGGATGTGCTTATGAGATCCTTTGGGAGGAGCTGGAAACAAAAGAAAGCAAAGGAGATCTTGGCCACGTTCATTAAATTAAATCCTAGATTTAGCAATGTAGGGAGATCGGCCCTGTTTTGCAATAACGTGGGTGGTTTTTCCCTGTTGCTATCATAAGTAGTCCTGGATAAAAACTTAATATTCAAAAGCTGCTGCTGGTGGTGAGTTGCTTGCATATATATAATAGAATTTGCTGTTACCTTAACTTTCCCAGGTGCATTTACATAAAATGCCAGTCTTTAAATACATATTCATTTGTGACTTTCTCCTCCTTCCTCAGAGAGGCTGAATATAGCAATTCACTAGAATTCAGCTTAAATTTGACATTTTCTACTTCCCCTGGCTTTTATGGGCATGATTTGTAAACTAAATAGCATTCTCAGAGTCATTATTTTCGTGCATGCTTTCTGAATGCAAAATTTTAATTGCCACAGGTGAATGCTTCCTAAAGCACTTCTTCTGGATTCTGATGAGGTCCTACTTCATAGATATAAAAATGTGAACAATTATAATGAACATGGTCAATAGAAAGTATCCCACTACCAATTAATACTTTAAAATTTAAAATTGCAGTTCAAAATTCAGCTGCCACTAGAATCAAATGAATGTCTCATGATTCTCTCTGTAACAAGGTAAAAGAATTGCTGACTGCTCCTTCCAAAGAGATTTCTCTTTGTGGTAGATCTTCTAAAATACAGTCTGACTCTTCATTCGTGGAGTATGTTAAGAGAGGGTGGCAGTGAACAGTGACGACAGAATGACAGAATTTCAAAGGAACTTCATCCTAGCTGACCAGGAGCTAACATCTGGGACTCAGACAGTGTTCAGTCCCTTCAGCGTGAGAAAGCACTGGTGCTGCTGGATAGCAATATTGCAGCAGTCTGTAGGTGCATGCATCTGTAGGTGTATAAATGACCTCCAAGAAATTTGTAAACAAAGACGGTGCATGGGTCAGATGCCAGCCTGTGTGAATCCTTCTTGGGCATTCTAAGCAGAATTACTAGCAGATTAGTCTTTATAAAGCTCTTGGGAGGAAGGCAGGTGTCAGTATTTGTATCCTGTCCTGCAGAAAGGGAGTCAGTGGAGTGTTAGAGCTTCCCCCTCTGCCACCCAGTGCTGTTCATGCTCTGCCACATGTTCTCAAGGAATAATGTACAAATAAAATGTGGCAAAAGAAAACTATATGCAGCACTCCATATAAACACACCAAACTATATTCATATTCTGATTGAAGGGAAAGGAGAAAAGCTATTTTCTTGTACCACTAGTTGGTTGAGAGGAGCTTAATAAACTAACAATGCCTAAATGAGATTGTTGGGAATAATATAGGCAGGGGGTCCGTTATAAATACCTTTACGGAAGGTACTTTATGGAAGCAAAAATTCTTCCTTTATTCTCATRTCTGTAGTGCTCTGGTAGGAAAAGTTATGGAAGTTAGATATTAATTACTGACTACACAGTTCACAGTTAACCCTGCTGAAGGACTTAATTTGTAAAGAAAGTACAGTATAGAATTGCTTAATATCCTCAGTATGTCTTGGATAATTCAAATATCTTCCTAGAATCAGATTAAAGATTTACCTAATGAGAAGTTTGTCACTCTCTTTTTCTGGCCTCCATCCTGCCAGCTGCCAGATCCCATCAGCGTGTTTTTGCTATAGCATTTCACATTGCAGGTGCTGGAGTGCCACACACAGTCCAAAGTGCTGCACACCACTAGCAGTCCCAGAATTGTGCTAAGCAAAGCCAAGCAATGCATAATTCACCTTTGAGTTACTCTGCACTGCTACAGCTTACAGGACTGACACTTGGTTTGTTCAACGAGGGGATCACCACCAAATGGTCTGTGTTGCAGTATTGTTCCAGGATGTGATAGAGTACAGGGGGCTGATGAGAACTCAGGGCCTTCATTTTGCTATCTAAAGAAGGTATGTAATCATCAGAAGATGAAAGGCCAGCAAAACTTGCAAATTTAACCCTACATCTTCCCTATAAAGATCAAATGTCACAGCCACTTAGTTTCAATGGTTTTCTGGGGAAAACTCAAAGGCACTTAATAAGAATCAGGTGTACAAGAAGTTGCTTCTCACTAAACTGGATTAAAAAAAAWTGTGGAGCTTTTTTTGTTCATACTGGCCAATTTGGCCAAGACAGAAACTACCTCCCTCCGAGAGCAAAAAGTCTGAGGCAGGCAGGCATCACCTCTGAGGAAGGTAGGAGAGCACCCGCGATCTGCAGCAGCACTGCAAAAGAAGAATTTGGCTCTGTGTGAGTTTGTCTGTAGCGTGTGAATGTACCTTTGGGTTGCTTGCATTTGTCCATTTTTTGGGTTTGAAAGGGTTTTAACTGAGTAGTTTCAGCCAGCACCAATAGATACTGCTGCCAGAGGGACGGAGCTGCTCTTCTCTCCTGCCTGTGGTCTCTTGTTGCCAACCCTCTGCTCTCCCTCTCCTGGCACAGGCTTTTAGGCAGCTGCATGGAGAGCAGGACTGGGGAAGTGATCTGGTCAAAAATGTGGCAGAGTTGCTTGTCCAGCTTTCCAAGCTTGTATTTCTCAGGAGACGTGGGAGTCATGTTTGTGCCTGGTAGTGAGTAGGCAGACTAGCGTGACACACTAAAATTTTAAGAAATCTGCCTGGCTTATTAAAGGGTGTGTGAAGATGGCAAAGAACAAAGGAAATATGTTAAAGCCTGCTCTGAAGAGTGGGGAGTAGAGTGGCAAATGGGATAAGCAATTGGCAGAGGTGTCTTGAGTAAGGGTTTGAACAACAAGGAAGTTTGGGAGAAGAAAAAGGAGGGGTGCATACTTAGGAAGGAGAAGGGATTGTTCTGGCTGGAGCAGGCTTTGATGAAAGGAGGGGAGGCTGGCTGCTCTGCTGTGGAGGGGGAAGGCGTGTGCCAGGAAGGGGGATCCTAAATGTCTGACCGAACTCCCACCAAACCCCAGTAAGTGCTCCACAGTGAGGAAAGTGAAGCTGTCAATGTAGGATTGGATATATATTTTTTTTTTTAAACATAAATCTTTAAAATCCTTGTGCTTTCCATCAGACAGAATAACAGAGTTAGAAACCTTTGGTCAGGCTGCGTGTCTGTCTGCCTCAGCTTTTTGCAGAAGGGAATTGTAAAGCAAAAAGCAGGCAAGGATGAAATTCTAGGAAATGATTGGCTTAATGTTTTGCAGTGGTGTTGGAGGTTTTACGGCTGGGCCTAGTGTCTTAAAACAGCACAACAACAAGGGCCCATTCCTATGACAGGATAACAGACACTATCTCTGCCCAGGAATTGCAAGGGCTAAAGAACATGAGATAGTTGCAGCCTGCTCCAATATGGCAGCTTTCAAGTGTTCCTGTTAAGAGTGAGAACGCCTYGGCAAAGCACAGGAGGAGGAACTCAGCCCACATTCATGATGTAAGGGAATGTCCAGTCCATAACCTATGGAAGGAGCATGGTGGATGTCAAGGAGAGGCAGGCAATCCTCATGCAATACATTGAGCCACCCYAGCAGGACCTACCACAGGAGAGTGYTACTTTGTGTGAATAATCGTGTCCACGCTGCTGGTTAACTTGTGTGYGTGCAGGATGTTCAGGGGTTGAAATTTTGCATGGCAGTGGGTGCACGAGGAATTTGGATGGACAGACAAAGAGAATGATTGCAAAACATGAATATGCCCAAGCTGACAATGAAAACAGGATGTTTGTACTGGAGAAGCAGCTAATGTTTCTCTAGCTAACTGCAGAGATATCACCTGCCATTTAGTTGGTTTGAAGTGGCTGCAGTCCTGGTAGCTGTAGAAAAAAAGCCTTGATTCAAGCTGCCTGCTTGAATCCGCTGGGCTGCTGTGAGGGGACTGCTACAAATGAAGGTGGTGTCAGGCCTTGYTTGCTAATTCAGTGTATATCCTGAGAATAGTTTGGAGCCCTGGCTTAATTTTAAAGCTGTCTTCCTTCAGTGGAGCCTCCTTGGGAAGAAGAGCTGTTTCCCTGTCCTTCACAGCTGCTGCTGTGAGTTGAAATATGTATCCCTGTCTCAGAGGGTGAATATATCCCCTCTTATTGGGGACATGAAAAAAATCAAGGGGGAAAACATTGTTTTAAAAAAGACTAGAGCTATTAAATGCTTAAGACCACTGTGCAGCATGTGCAGTTTTCTGACTGATGGTGCAGGAGGATCAGGAGTCACTCTCTGCTGAGGTTCTGAGGGGCTGGCAGGGATGCGGCTCGGTGGTTATGCTGTACCTACAGCGTGGCCACCTGGGTCCTTCAGGCAGCTAAGTCACAAGGATCCCCTTGTCCAGTTTTCTTCTGTCACTCCTCTCCTCACACTGCAGCTCCTCCCGCCTTCCTGCTGTTTCTGTTTATGCAATTAAATCTCTTTTAAGACTGTGCTATAAAAAAATTTCTCTGAAACCAGCCTAAGTTCACATTAGATGTTTCATGTGAATGCAGGAATTAAAATAACTTGATTCACATCACAAACTGAGACAAATAAGACAGTCCTCCCCCTTTGCTGGCAGGCCACAGTTCCCTCTCCCTGCGGAGCGAGGGCCGGAGGAGCTCTCTGACACCAGCACTCTAAAAATTGACACTGTTTTTGCTGCACATCTCTCGCTGCGCTGAGGCTGTGCCAGGTCCTTCGTGCTACTTGTCGGCTGAGGCTGCGCAGCAGGGGCTCCCCCACCTCAGCTTCTGGGGAGCTGTGTCCGAGACAGCACTTGAAGTAGTGGGAAAGTCACTGCCTCCAGCAGCAATGCTGCTTCTGCTTTGCCCAGGCTGGAGGACTTTCGGAAAAGCTATTCCCAGGTTTTAAAAATTTGCCAGTCTCTGAATGCAGCTAGAAGCTTGGGGGTGGGGTGGGTTTCTTATTCCCCTGAGTGTCTGCTTTCCCTGCACTGAAGGAAAGAAATGGGGTGGTTTTCCTTGGCCTGACACTAATGCTTCCAAATGCCTTTGCTGCTGAAAAGTTCTGAGTAGCGACAGAGAGAGGGAAAACAGTGGTGGGGAGGCTGACAAATGTCTATTTTCTTGGATAGGAAAATAAAACATGAAATCTTTGTTTGTGGAAAAAATACATGTTTTGAAAACAAAACCTGGCTGTGTTTTGGAACAAGTTGCATGCAAGACTTGGTTCCTGTTTGCTTGTTGCCTTGTGCAATATTGTAGATTTGTTTGTTTGACCATACAAACTTTCTGTTGGGGATTTTTGTTTTCTGCATTGACATGCAAAGAAATTTTGCATCTAAAACTTCAGCTGCTTTTAACAATTTGAGCTGCTGTTGTGCTTTAGAAGCACAAGTAGTGTGCAATATGCAGAGGGTGTTCAAGCCATGCAATTGGTCCTGTAAAGACTTTTCTGCATACCTGTTTTCGAGCAAGTGGATAGTCCTACTGACTAGCGTTAGAATGTCTTTGAATATAATCATGCATATGTGTGTCTTGAGCTCATAGGATTTTTATGTAAATATTACAGAAATAGAAATGTTCTCAGTTTTAAAAGACATATTTCAGCTGCACTGCTTGTTTCTTCATTGGTTAGCTAAGAYTTGTCATTCAGGGAGAGAGAGTTGAAAGTGTATAAGAGACTGAAGTGTTGCTTTACAGATGTGGTGGATCCTGTAGGCAGCACAGAGGAAAGTGTAGAGTAGATGAGGGCATAAACAGACATCCATTAAGCTAACATAACTGGTGAATCATTAAGGGTCAGGGAAGTAGTTATAAATAGAAGTGGCAGCAGAAGGTTATTTCTGTGAGGGACTTCAAAGTGAGAACAAGAAGCTTGAATGTGATGTTGAGCAAGTCAGTCAAGGGAGAGTGACAGGAATGGAGGACGGTGTCTAGCAGGCAAGAGATTGGAGCTGTATTTTTAACAACAGGAAAAAACCCCATGATACTTGATTATAAATAAAGTGTTAGCTTGTTGAAACCAACATCATTAAAATCTGGAATTTCTTACACAGAGCCTATTCTGTTTTTTCTTGGTTGAACAAACAATTCACTTGTCAGATTGAAATTTATAATTATTTTTACTTTCTATAAGGCTCATGTAGTAAGAGTTCTGCAAATTGATAACAATTTTGGCAGTTTTTGAAAATCTTGAAGTGTTTGTTAATTATTTTTGCTGGGCTTTTCTATGACTCCTTCCACCYCAATAAATTAGTTTTGGGAGGTTGTGTCCCTGTCATGACCAAGTTATGACAAAGGTTGGTTCAGCCATGCATTTGATAATGATGGTCTGAGTGGTAAATGGACAACCCTCACTTTCTGAGGAGGTAAAGTATTCTAAGAAATACGCCTTGAAATGAAGTCTGGAAAGCAATAAAGAAATATCCATTATAGAATAAATATTTCATAATTAGTAAACGTGGTGATGTAACAGTAAGGTCCCAATATTAAATTTCCCCAATACATGTAAAAATGCATTAAGAATAACGTGTTAATTCCAGTGATGATAAAATGCGAGGGGAGAAGACAACATCAAACAGCACCATCTACTGTTCCCGTTTGGACTGTGAAGATTGCAGTAAGATGGGGAGGTTTGTTCCAAAAGGAATATCCTGGCAAAGTGGTTTTTGATATTCTGCTAGCAGTTTACGAAAACCCTCTTAGTGGTCCTGCTGACTTCTGTAGAAATGTGGACATGTTAAGCTTTTGATTTTGGTAGTTTTGAGAAAACCCTACTTTGACAAAGTCTGAAAAGTTTTGATTACACCTGCTTGTATGTGTCATTCAGAAATTTGGTCATGGGAAAGATCAAGACTTCCCTGAAGATAAATATATTTGGGTTAATGTGGACTTACTTGCAYATTTTTAAAGCTTGCCCAAATTAATACATGCATTAGTACATACAATAAAAATATACATCAATGCATACAATAATTAATACATACAATAAAACTTTGATACAGTCATCAYATGACAGTTTACATACCCTGAAACAAATGGCCTGCACTGGTGCTTATTGACTATAATTTTGGTAATATCCAGCTTTTGAAACCATTGTAAATACATCCAAGTAAATAGAAAGTAGTTAATAAGAGGTCTGAGGGAGAAGGGATTCCTTCAGCCCCCAGTAATGGCAGCTCATGCACCCCTAGAGGGTGCACAAATAAAAATGGGATATTAAACGGCACATGAGGAATAGAAAGATTGGCCACAAGGGCAGAGAATGAAAAGGAAAAAGAAAAAAAAAAGTTGTGTGAACTCCATTGTTACTCATACTTGCAGTGCGTAGAGGATAAAGACATGCAAAGAAATGATAGCAACCTAGAAGTAAGGTTCCCAGCACTGTCAGCTTTGAAAGGAAAGGCTCATGTGCCCCGACCTCCTTTCTTGGATGAGGGATTACAGCTAACTTCAGTGGGAGCAGGAGTGAGTGCAGGATTAGGGCCAGCATATGCCTCTGTGTACTGCAGATGTGCTGCACTTCAGTCGCTCAGAAATGGGTTTGAGCTGAGAACCAGGTCTGGATTTAAGATGGGACTTTTTGCGAGTACAGGGGTGTTTGGCAGAGGAGTTTTAAGGCAGGTCTGGAGGCAATGTGTAAGCAGGCACTTAAGCAGTTCAGCCATGTGTGCACAATTCCTGGATCAGAAGCTGTGATGCCACAGCTATTACAGTGCTCACACTGAGGAGATGAGAGCTGCTGAAGGGCAAGGTGTTGCCATTGGCACTGTGTCCTGCTTATGCCAGAAGAATAGCATGGAAGATGCTTGCGGCGAAGGCAAAGCTTGTTCATATCTGTCTGCAAAAGACTATGTACACATACCCTCAGTCTGGCTTATTAGAGAGGAAGAAGCTTGCTGGGAAGTGCAAAACTGGGTCAAAACTGCTTCCAGACTGGTTAGATGTTGGGATCTGGTTTTGGTTCGGCTCCTTTTCCAATAGCACATTTATTCCAGATACTTATTTTATGGATGAGATGACAGAGTATCTTGTTTTTGAAGACTGCAAAAATGCATTTAATTGCTTTAAGAAGTATTTACCACTACAGTGTAGTGATTTTCATAGCAGACACATAACTTCAGAAAAATACTACAGCATATAACAATACCTTAATGAAACTAGACTCTCTTTTTATAAGGCACATATGGTATGTTCAAACAGCTCTGTTATAATCATGGTCTTATGATGTACTGGGCTCTCCTACGGCTTAATGATGGATGCAACATTATCACAAGCATTGGACTGACATAGAGGATGGAAGGGAAGTAGCAGTTTGTGCCTTCTCCATCTGCAGCTTGTTGCTGTGGTTATTATCATCACAGTTTCTAAATGAACACCTTTGATTAGGGAKATCCATTGATGATGATGATTATTACTTGTTTTCAATACTGCTACTGTGAAATTCAAAGCGGAGAGGGTAGCTTAAAGAAAAGCCTTGGTGGCTTTATCATACTTACTATAAGTATGATAAAGAAATAATATATGATAGTAACAACAAGTAACAAATTTCTGATTCGGTGGTGGGAAAATACTTAAATACATTTCCTCCAGAACATATGGATTAAATTAATTACAATTTTTAAACTATTTTTTTCAACCAAATGTGGGGAGAAAATAGAAATGCTTTAATTAATTAAGTTAAATTTTAAGCTCCTATTCATCTAGCTGGACAGGACATGAAGTTTTGAGTTTTGGCTTAAATGTAATACTTTGCTTGACCCTCAAAAATATTTTGCTGAGAGCGAGGAATCAGAGGGTTCATTTCAGTGTAAAGATGGAACACTTTTCAGTTTAGATATCATCTTTTATTTTTCTGAAAATCTAGTATTTGCAGAGTTCTAATTATGAGCTCTGACACGGGATCAGATTCTCTGCTTCTCAAGAGGGGTGAGTAGCTTAATTAAGAGTACTTTGACTCTATGACCAATCTGGCCCTGAAACTTGAGGTTCACACATAATTTCCAGTAATGTGCTACTGGAATAATTATGGAATCTCTTAAGTGTGTGTGAGGAAGGAAGAGCAGTAAACAAGTACCTAGCATGTATTTTTAAGAGCAGGTGGCTTAATCTTCCACTAAATAAAGCAATAATTTCAGCATATTCTGGTGATTACAGATAATAGTTATTCAGGTAATATTAGCTTTTTCAGGTGTGGCATCTTGTTCTAGGTGTTGTAACCTGTCGTTTACTCCTTCAGTGTATTCAGGTTTACTTAGTAATTGCTTTGCTGAAAACCAGATTATATATTATTTAGCTGTCAGCTGTATTGGAAAAGTGCCAAATAACTCTTAAACAACCAAATGTTACCCAATAAACAGCAGTGAGAACAACTCATCCATGAAGCAAGGACCCAACTTGTTTTGTTAGATCGTTAATATTGGAAAGAAGTTCTGAATCGTGTCTTTCTGCCTCTGCCTCATCGTCCAAGTCACCTGATGGGCTTGAAAAAGTTTAACTTTTCAGTTAAACAGCAGATAGAAGTATCTTAGCCATCTCAAAAAGACCCTCAAACTATTTTGACTCAAGGAAAAGCTCCAAACAGTCCTCAGTTCAGCAAGGTGTTTCTAGATGAAGTGCTCCCACAAAATTGGTTGGAAACAGCTAATGGTTAGCATTTTTCAGAGTCAGAACAGGAATCCCTATTGAAGGTTCCTTTTGAGCAAAGCAGGGGAACTGTTTAACCCCATCTTAACAACCAACTGTGTTATCCTATATTTTGCACTTAGCCAACAAAGACAAGCTTTACTGGAGATAATGGCCAAAACCAAAACTGCACATGTGCTCAGACTTAGAGGAGAAAGTTCTAAACCCAAATTTTGGGTTGCATCCATTTATTATAAGCTACTGAGCTTTAAATTGATCTTAGCAGGAAAGCTGGCATATTTTAGGTGTTAATGTGTTTCCCTGATTAGAGAATCATGCAGGATTTAGAGTATCTGTGTTGTATATGAACTCCTTGGGGTAGGGAAATTCTATCGATGCTGTGATACAGCTGGGCAACGGAGACAAACTCTTCAAAACTACAAAGGAAGTCAGTGGTAAGGTAAAGACTGGGAATAGGTGTCCAGTCGTGAAGCCTAATCCGGAGGCTTCTGAAAACCTTTAGGGGCTTTAGGGACCTTGGTTATACAGTTGCATCGAAGGCTCTCATGTCCTTCTTTTTATAAAGGATGAGGGCATTTGGGTCAAACAACTTGAGCATCTAAACTATCAGGCTGCCTCATTTCCTGCTCCCTTGAAATGTTCTTCACCAGAAACAAGCCGGGCAGAAAGGAGGCCATGGCAGGATGGCTGTTTGGTCGAGCAGGTCCTTGCAGCTTGTTGTGCAGTTCCCATTGCAACAGCTTGTGGTCAGTGGGCAGAAAGCAGGAGTGGAAACTATTTGAAGAGTGTGCTTCCCACCCTTCCCTCCTGCTTTGCTCTGCCTGAAGCAACTTGTTTGATTCCATATATATTATTTTCCCTGTCGGAAAAYGACTCCCACTCAAAACAGGATTAGGAAGCTTGGCAAAGGGAGGGTGAATTTAATTATAGGACAAACCAACATTCCCTCCCCCAGGAGTCTTGGCTTCGGTTGTCATTTCTGACGCCTACTCTCTGTAAATGGTATCTGGTTGGCCTGTGTTCCTTTTCATCTGATAAGATGACATCTTTTTTTCTCCTGTGTTGTTGCCCTGGTGTACAGATTTCAGATATTGATGGATTAAAATAGGCAATCTGCAGAACACAGTCACTGGTGCTTTTAACTTCACTGAGATTATGGYATTAGGTTGAGATCCCATCTAAGTTTAGACACTTTGAGGCACCTTAAGTATGCGGAAAGTCTTTCCAGGCTTTTCCCAGTTGATGGAGCAAGACAAGATCTCCAGTCAGGCGTAAGGAGGACTGAATAATTTTCTGCACATATGTATTTTCTGTCTACTGAAAGAACCTACAGTGACAAAGGTCCTAAAGACTACTGAAATGAATTTGGATGTTACAGAGAAAAATTTAACATTTTGGCCTTGATCCTGTAACAGTTATTACGTGTCCTTAGCTTTGTGCACACCGAAGTAAACAAAGGGTTTGTAATATAATGCATCATTCTTTAATGATTTTGATAATCTTATATCATGTAATGAAGAAAAAGCAACAGAGGATACAGGGCATGCTTGTAGCTGATAATGTTCTATAGTGCCAGATGTGGCGGTGTTAAAGATGTCTTTATACCTGTACCTGATCTTTCCAACATCAGGTCACACCAGGTATATTCAGTGTTGACTCTGCCCGGGTAACTGACTCCGCAGTTAGACTGAGTAGATGAATCTGAGCAGCCACAGCACAAGGGATGCGTGAGGTACTTACAATTCCTAATGCCTGTCTTACCTCAATGTTGCTGGGAATTTGAGGGTTGTTTATGCCATAGACCTTAGCGCTTTTATAAGCTGAGGTGCTTTGGTGCTCTTTCCCAATGAAAGAGTAGGAGAGACTGGTATCCTGAAGCTTTAGGAGACCTGTGGAAGGTGTTGAAAAACTCTTATCAGACTTTGCATTCTGGATGAAAAATAAAGGGGTTAAAAAACCCCAAATGTGAGTACAGTCGTCTTCCTTGCCTTCAGGTAGCCTAGGTTGAAAGCCCCATTATCTTGTCATTTTCTGTCCATAAATAGAAGGGAGCTGTAGAAAACACCTTTCATACTGGCTCTGCAAAGAAGCTATCTTCATTAAGCAGATACTGTCTTGTCAGATTTCACAGCTTGATAGGTCTTATCGTTGTCACCAGCCTTCAGTGAAGGTTTTCTCGCTGTGTACCTATTACTGACAATCAAAATTAACAGATGCCTACATGTATTATAAAGCAGTAAAACAACACCAAATTAGGAAAAAGGGAACATGGGCAATGAATGATATGTAAAGGGGTGAAAGGAAGTCAAGAAGAAGTCAGAATAGGAATTTAAATATTGCTTGATGGATCTTGCAATCCATTGGTATTCCGTTTCAGTATATTGGGATAGGGGCAATGAAGGACCAGGATCTTATCCATCAGTTATTATCTGACCTGTAATATTTTAGGCACAAAATCCACCTGTCTAAGAAAGAGCAGTCCCTATGCTGATTGTAGAATTGAACTAACAGTAGAACTGGAGAAGGGTAGCCTATACCTTATGGTCCTATGTTGAACAGATATTGGAGAGGATAAAGCTCTGGAGCTTTAAGACTGAGACACACATTACATGGTTCTTCTGTGTTTCTATGGCCTGGTCTAGAGCTTGTTTAAACTAATGAAAGACTCCTTATGAATTCAGTAGAATTTAGCAAAGTTGTTGCTGACAGGTGGCTGAGAAGTCGCATTTCTGTCCACTGTTTTCATCCTGAATGAAAGCAAAATAAATGTTTACCAAAAAAAATAGTCAGACATTCTTTGTTTCATCTTTATCAGAATATTTGATAAGGTTGCTATGGTTATTTTCTTATAAAATAAATGTAAAAAGTGACATGATTCAATCTTGTAAGTATGAAAAGACATTTCTTGCGGGATATTTTAACTTAATCAAATCTGCATTTTTCATTGGGGAAACCATTGTGTTCAGTCTTTTTTAATCAGCACTAGCTGAGATATTTTAAAAGCCATTGTAATTTAGGAAAATAAGACTTTGGATAAGTGATGTTCTGGTTCAGAGTTTCTGCTATCCAGCACCAAAAGTGCTGAGGAAGAAGAGAAAGAAAATGATAAAAGTAACTTTGTGGGTTCTTTTGTTTACATTAAGAAAACCAACCCCCCTCCCCCCCCCCCCAAACCCCAAAACCAAAAAACCCCAACCCACTCCACAACACTTTAAAAACAAGCAACTATTTTCTGCTATCTTCATTTGCCACAAGAGGACTTATAGTAATTTCTTATCAACTTTGTTGGGTGCTTTGTGTTTTACAATTGTAGAATTAATTTAAAGTTTTCATTTTAATTTGAAACTTGACTAATCTGAGATTGTTTAACATCCCTGTTTCAATGAGTGACTAATCGAGGCAAAACTTATTTTATTAGACTTCATTTTATTTCTTTTCTCCTTGTACCCCATTTTTATCTTCTGTTTCCATATTTCAAACCAAATAGCCAGTTCTTCATATTTACACTCTAGTAAATGTTTCCTCACATACAGTAATTACTGTAGAACTAAAATTATGCAAATTAGACATTTCCTTCCTTCTACTGTTTCTTTGTATGGTGGAACAGTAAAAATGTGGATGAGTTGAGTTTCATTAGTTTTGCTACCAGGAAGATATCAGGAACTCTGAAGTAAAGAATGCTGCTCATTGGGGCATGCAGTGCGTCTTCTTACTTTTAGGTATTTCAGGCAAGAAAAGGATGAGTATTAAACATTATCAATATTACTGGCTCAATAATATCGAAGGGATCAAAGGTCTTGTGAGCAGGGTTATCAATTAGCGTCTAGAATGCTTTGGTTCTGATCTTGGTTTTCCACAGACTTCATCCATCAGTAAATCTTTCAGTGTTTGCGTTTCCTGTCTTTACTTATGAAACTCCAATACTTTTTTTGCCTCATAATTTTTTTGGCATCTTCGCACACAGTTGTGCCGTGCTTAACATATAGTGAGTGGTTCCTCCTTTGGCTGGCTGTGGGTAGGGACCTTGCTGGGGCTGGTTCTGGTTCCACCCTTTCCATCTGACGTTCCCCCGGAGTGAGATGGGTTTAGCAGGAATTGTCTTCTGGAGAAGAAAGGAGCTGGATCACAGCATATAGAGAGTACTTTTATTTATTTTAAAGAAATAAACTTCTAAATATAGTAATTTAAACTGAGCTGTTATTGGCAAACAAGGCAATCAGACACAGTTTATGGTGATCTTGTATGGTTTGTTAGGTATCTTTGCAAATGGGCAAAATTTGGCCATGCTGTATGATTTAGCTGCTCATGATGTGGTGATGTTCATGTTAATGATTTCTTTTTTTAAACACACATTTGGGGAAAGAGTCTTACTTAGATACAGATGATTATAGGTTACCCTAAAATGTGTCATGAAAAGCTTGTGGAGTAGGACTAGCTAGCGATTTCTTTCTATCAAACAATTAAGGATTTGTATTGCAGCTGTACTCGGGGGCCCCCTGAGGCTCCTGTGCTAGGCAACATATGCTGCCCTGTACTGAACATTTCAATTCAGGACAAGAGAACAAATAGAAATAATGACGTGATGTGAGGGCAGAGTTCCAAGGAATTACTATTGCTGTCTAAACCCAAAGAGAGTAATAGCCCTAATAAGTCTATATCTGATAACCTCCCTTTGAACTGAAGTGATAGAGACCTGTGATTTTGCTATTGAAAATCTTTGCTTCTACCTTTGCCGCTGCCCGAACGTAGGTTATCTGATGGTCATGGTGATGAATTGTGTACAATGATTGTGATTTAAAAGTCAGTATTCTTATCAACACTAGGACTTTCTCTAAGTAGTAAAGTGTGAAGCATTGTAGAAAGCATTGCTTTAAATACATAYGTCCAGCTGTAGTGTAAATTTATACATCTTATTTCAATGGGCTTTCATACCAGAAATATAAAATACCATTCCCTGAGAATCGAATATCTCTGTATTATGACAAGTAAGGGCCATGTCTTTCCATTCTGTGCCTTTTAAAGTTGTGTCTTGAACAGAATGATATTTACTAAAGTTATTCCAAATGCAACGAAGCTGCCAGTAGGTTTTTAGCAGCGCAACTGGTGGTGTTTCACCYGGGTGACTCGGGGCTCTAGCAGACGAGCTGAAAACCATGCTGCATTGCTCAGGAGACAGGTTTTATGTGTCACAGACTTGCTGTTATGAGTGGCACTAACAGGTATCCTTTTCTGCCATCTCTGCAGAAGTACGATACAACAGTCTCCCCCAGCCTTACATAGGGCCTTGTCAGAGACGTGCCCAAGCACTGGTGGGGCTTGTGGAAGAAAGTGGAAGAAACCCTGCATATCTCCCAGTTCTAATGAATAGATAACCTGCAGGTAGGAAGAGAATTTTAAATTCCAGCACTGCTATTTCAGTGCATAGCCTAAGCACTCCAAACGCCTGATCCATGTGGGCTCAATGCATACAGTATTGAAAAGAGCTAGCACTAAAGACATTTTGGTCTAATTCCCAGTGTTGCTGTAAACTTGCTATTTTATTTAACCCTTTTAAACTGAGGTTGCAGGCTGTAAACAGACATGAGCATTTCCTTACTAATTTCAAGTTCCCTTTGGAGCCACGCCTGGTTTTAGTTTAAGTGCTGCATTAATACAAATAACCGAGATGAAAAGATAAAGTCTGCAGTAAAAATGTGTTGTGGGTGCAAACTATTAACAGCTAGTATCCATAAGAAATGCCGTGATTATGCTATCTAGCAGATTTATGGTTCAATCCAGTCTGATCAGACAYCTGAATAATTTTTCTCTGTGGAGTGCACTGAATTCTCAGAATAGGGGTCAATTTTCTCTTGCCTTCAGAAAGCAGAGGGAAAAACACTGCAATTCTTAATATGCTGGAGAAAGGCTGCTCTCTAGTGTTCAGCGATGGGGTAATTCTGGGAAATACTGGAGTTCTGTTTTCTGTATATTGCAGCAGACAGTCATCACTCTTGAATTTGATTTAGGCTTATTTGACTTGCAAAGGTGGTAACAATTTGATGGAGGGCATTTCAGAGGATATATTTGTTGAGACTCTGAGACATTTTGCTCTTTCTACTTGATTTTTGCCATCTACTTGATGGTAAACCATCTCTGAATGATTAGCAAAAGTTAAATCCTCCTGCCAGTCTCAACCAGTTGCTAGAATGTGACTGGCAGGTGCGGGCCATGCCATGATGAGATTTTMTTTTTTTATTTTTTTAAATAGGAGTAAGCAAAAAGAAAAGCAAAATGCCACAGAATTCTTGCAAATGTAGACAGGGATTAAAAGTCTTGTGGGAGAGCAATCGTCTTCATCACGGCAGGGAACAGCAGAGAGACGGAGCTCCAGAAGTTAAGCAGTTCTAGCAGAGAAAACCTGTCACGTTCAAAGACCAAAGTTATACTTACACTGTTTTCACTTAAGTCTCTGCGATGTCCTCTGCAGGACATGATTTAGTTTGCTCCAAGCATTTTACTGTTGCTGCTATGTTGATGGCTGTAAACTGATATGAATAAACAAGTTAAGAATAAAAATGAGAATCGTTTATTAAATAATAGCAATAACTAGCATACAGGTCTCAGATTCACCGTTTCCCTACCCTGCTGTCAGGCCAGAGGGCATTTAGAGGCCCAAGCAGAAATTAAGCTGAGTTTAGTGGCGTGATGAATCGTGCTGAAGGGTACATTTGCCTTGTCCTCATTCTAATACATCAATCTACTTCTCCCATTACTTCTCAGTACTATCGAATTATCATGTATTAATTAATCTGATGATGCTTCATATCATAGTTGATGATATTCCATATACCTACTAGGTAAATTAAGGTAATAGCCGTGGCTTCTGTATCTAAATACAGATACACAGAATTGTAGAAAGTGGGATTGGCAGTGGCAACCCATCTCTGTCTGATATTGCCTAAGCCGTAATGAAAAATCTCCTAGGACAGAGACATCACAATCTCTTGGTGATCTGCTAACGATCCTCACCACTGTTAAACTTTTCCTAATGGCTAACTTAAGTCATCTTTGCTATACATTAAGCCTATTACTTCCTGCAGATGTAAAGATCAGTTTATTCTCTCCCTTTTACCAGCAGTCTGCAGTAACATATCGAAGAATGTCTAAGAACTTGTTCCATGTGTGAGTGGGCTTTATCAAGCCGAACAATCAGGGTGAACAATTATGCTGATCAAGTCAGACAGCTGGGTTTATGTACCTCACTAGCAGTCCTACTTACGGAATTAGGGTAGTGTTTAAAACTTCCCTTATAGAGAAAATTCTGTATGGTTTTAATGGAAAGGGCGCATCCTTTGTAACTGGTAGTGTTGTTTCTTTTTTCCCTTTTCTCTGTTTTAATTCTTCTTCTTTTTTTCTCTTTATTTTTTTTTTAGATTTTTAATACCATGTACAAAAATGGTAAAAGTGGCTCAAATGGTCATTGAAACTCCTAACCTAGCGCTGATTCTAACACTTAATAAGTTGTCCTTTTTGAAAGGATGTTAGCTGGAGGAGTAATGCTTTTCTATCTGGGGTGTTAGGTGTGTGAGGTCAGGTATGTTAGAGAGATTAGAAGTCTTAGGTGAGACAGTGAATGTGTGTGGTATCGGGTCTGGTAGAGGGAAAAAAAGAGAGTAGGTTAATTTCTAGGACAAGTCAAGGAAACCTGCAGATTGATCTAGAAACRGCCATGTTTGCTTTCAGTTCGTTTGTTGGCTGGAACAGATTAAAACCAGCAAATCTCTCCTTTTAAAAGAATAGAGCTCACCAAGCTGCAGCTTGGTTCAAGTGAAGCAAAAGATTGGTGAGGAGCTAGTGTATTCCTGGCTCCGGGCCACGCAGAGAATGGAGGAATCACTTTCTGATCATTTCAGTTTTTGCCCTGCAGGCTCTGATGGGATAAAGATATATGTAATTCAGAAATGTGTGTATCTTTGAGAGAAGAATCCACAGGGAAGAGCTGCTTCCCACTGCTTTCCTCTCCACTTAGAGCGAAGAGGGGTGCTCCTGGGAGTCAGCCAGGTGCAAAATCCCAGTGCACAGAGCTATGTAGGGAGGGAATTCCTGCTGCTGACTGACAGCTGGAAAAGCAGAAGGCAGTAGAGGTTGCTAAGGCTGGCCCTTTTACCAGAGGGAGCCTGAGGAGTTTGGACTTGTTGGGTAAGTAACGTGCAGAGCTCTGGAGGAGCACGTCTGAGCAGCTGCAGGGAGTATAGAGTATCTTCACCAAAACAGCACAGATGTTCTGCTGAAATGAGTTGACTAACAGTTTCCCTCTGTCCTGGTTTCCCACACACCCAGTCAGCTTTTTATCTGAGTTTGCATGGCCTGGCTGAAGTTGGCACCACTCATCAGCAAGGCTGACTCTTATTCYTTCTTCTCTTGTAGAAAGTAAGTTTCCCGTTTGCTTGCCTTCAGGAGGTGGAGGGTGAATCTGATTCTCTTCAAGCAGCTCAGTTCAGCTCAGACAGAGAAAACGGAGGATCCTCTGACCCTGCTGGTACTGCATGTGGTAGGTGGCAAAGCTACTATCATTGCTGGCTTTGGAGATAGTGTGGGGAGCAAATGTTTTTTCATAAAAAATTTCAATAATTCTTTAGAATCAGGGAAGCTAATGAGCAAAGCTATTTGCCATATCAGAAGGAGCAAAGGCCTGGCTTATCCTAAGTACGATATGTGATAATTTTCTTTCTCATTTCARGGATGAGAGAGTATGTGGAATTAGTGGATGGTGACATTAGAATTAGCAGTTCTATGTCTCAGTAAGTGTTTGGTGGGAAAGTGCCAGGAAGAAAATGTTTACTTCTGCTGTAATTAGAAAAGCAATCCATAGAAAAACTGAAGGTATCCGGCTTTGGATTAGTCCCAGGCTCTTTTGCTGCCTCTTGAAACCATTATCTGTCCATGGAATATAGTCCAAGGACCCCACTTGATTTGCCATGTGTCAAAAGTGTGGAGAAGCAAAAACAATGCAGAAACCATGGAAGGTGTATATCAGGAATATCTTGGCTTAGAGTCAATGTAACCTAGTAACCTTCCGCAGCCCATGGGGAAAAGTATGGACAAAAGGGGAGGATAAGGGCATACCATAGAATGAATATCGTCTACAGGGAATTCTGGTTCCTTAGGCAAACTATAACCACATCTGCCAAATGTTGACTGGTCTGATTTTGTTACGCTAACATGAAAAGGTAAATTTCCTCCATAAGAATTCATGAAACATCTTTTGGAAGGATGTCCTAGGCAAACTTAGTCAGATGTCAGAGTTTCGCTCTTTGCTGGGGAGCAGAGATTAATGTGCAGCACCATGCCAGCATTGAACAAAGGTGCTGCTTTGAGAAGGATGCCTTCTCTTAACGGTGCTCTCTACAGTGTACAGAAGGCTTCTTAAGAACTGCAGACTCTGGTGACACACCTGACTATGGTGAACTGTAAAAGAAATACAAAAATTCCTTAGTAAGGGGACATTTCACCTAACTAAATCAAGAGTCACAATGGTAATGTGTATGTTACCCTTGTTTTACCCAATATATATACATTTGGGGAGGAGACCACTCCCAGTTGACTGTGTTATCTGAACACACAAAACACCTGGTTTCCCTCTGTTTAAAGCAAAATATGTTCATAAGTTAACCCATAGGGTAAAATCTTGGTTTATGCTGAGATCTAATTGAAACCCTCTGCAGATGTTGTCTTTGATGAACAGACTTGAGATCATACTTTGGTATCAACAGTAAAATTCATGTTCTGAAGGAAGGACCTTACAAAGTCAAAAACCCATTGAAGTCTAATCTAGCTCTCAATTTGAAGGCGCATACAGAATTTGAGCACTGTAAAAGACTTGCATTCACTCTGTGAATAAAGCATATATAACATTTTTGTCTGGTCCTACTCAAGACTACTTTTTTTTCCACCTCAATTGCTAAACAGGAAATGGAAACAATCAGTCAATAATTAGATTTAGTGTTTAACTACTGAATGAATACTTCTTTTTCTTCTTCAGTTTTCTTTCTGTTGCCTGTGGTTCTAAAAATAATGCTTGTGATTACACAGGCCATCAGAATCCACAGCTTTTGCTTTCTTAGATAGTTTCAAGTCAATATTTTCTGTTTTAGTAGAGCACAAATGTCAGTTGATTTAATTTATGTTGACAGTGGAGATATGGTTTAATTTGCTGTTCAGTAAGATATTAAAAAGTGATATAATTTCAAGGAGTACCTACAGCAACAAAATTCCAGGTGAAAGGACATAGTCTTGGTATTTTGTCTTGCTTAAGCTTGCGCATTTTGATCATCTTASATATGTAAATACCAGCACACATTGCAACGATTAATAACCCTGTGTTAATGAGATAAGAAACAAAGTGTAGATGCATTTTGGTTTTAGAAGTAACTGGTGCAAAAATTAAATCCTCCAGTGACTCAAATACTTCTTGTAATTTGAAACACATTTATCTGGAGAATGTGTTGTTGGCACATTTATAATAGATCCACGCTTATTATTTTAGACAGGCAAGTTTTTGGCTCAATGTCTATTAGAAATTAAAGGCCTATCAATGTCTATTTTGGGTATTTTTCTTCTATACTRGTGAATTTGTTTTTTTTACCTGTATCATTATTGAGAGATCTTCTTCTTTCCTACTTTTCCAATTGAAATCTGGATCACTTTAAATGGAATTAGAATTAGTATCATTTTTGAGAAGCAAAACCAACATGCACATTTTTAAGTTAGAAAAGATGTGAGCCTTGACGCGGCGAAGAGCTGCTCAAATAGTTTTTTGCTGRATCAGGGATTTTGGCTTAACATCAAGAATCCTAATGTTTCTGCACTTCTACAGTCTGCAAAATTGGGAAGGAAATTCATAAGAGTGAGCTCTGTGAACTAGCAGTGTTGTGGAACAGACAATTTTATACTTCTTTCCTGGTTTGAATGATGGTTTCACACTTTTATTTCAGTAATCAGATTAAACAGACAAAAGCAGAAACACTATTGAGGGGTGCAGTACAAAAGCATGACCTTGTTAGGACAATTGTTAATACAACAAAAGCCCCTGCTGCATTCTTATTATGTAAGCTACTGGCTAGCAGGTACAGTTGTGCACTTTATGCTGGAAAGCTGCCTTTGCCAAAATCAATATTTTCTCTATATGTTATTTGGAAACATTTCTGTCAAGAGTAAAAAGAAGTATGTGCCTTGGGTTGTTTGCTTAAAGGTTGTGGTAGTTTGTCAGTTCTTTTATTTTTAAGTTAAGCTGATCTAATTCAAAATGTTTTGTTGACTGTATCCACAATTATGTTTTTACCTTGTAGACATTGTCTTACGGAAATTGTAATTTTTCAGTGCATGAAAAAAAATGGAAGCTGATGGCAAGAAATGCACTGATTTTCTGAGTTAATATATTGAGAGGAATATGACAGGGTGCACTGGGAAAGAGAAAGTTCGCTTTGGGAAGCTAACTAGTTGGGAAGAAAATGGTCTGTTGCTTTATGGGACTTAAAGTTCAGGAGTCATGATTCAGTATAAGGTTAAGTCAGTTCATCAAAATGTCAATGAAATACATGGATTTAAGAAATGTCAATTGCTTGTTTTTCATAGGAAATATCAGAGCACAACACTCTGCTTCAAAAACAAGATATTCACCTTTTCTTGGCCCGCAGTATTATGCAATACTTAGAGAAAATTGACATTTTGGTCTCCTATTTTGGGAATGCAACAAGATAGCAAAATCTTTAGCATTTTCATAGAATTGGGAATTCCAATTAATGTGCAAATTTTGTAGCATTATACAATTGTCCATATATATATATTTACATATATATGTAAAAGACTGCAGTGCAGTACAGAATAAACCATGATTCCAGTTCAATAGCTGCAGAGAAAAGTTTGCTGGAGTTGCACAAAGTCACAGTGAAGAGCCAGGTGTCATCAGTGGAGATATTCCAACAGAAATTGTTCATGTGTCTGAATCTCCTTAATGTTGCCCAAAGTACATTTGCATCAGTGTCACTTTCATGATTTTATCTTACTTGTACCACTGACCACACCAGGTAAAAATCATGTTTGAAGGATCAAGSCCTTAGTATCTCTACTACTAGGTAGCCCAGGGGTTGCAACAATGTAGACAACATCCCAATTGTTCTTTTGAGTCCTCTTCTTCAGAGTCATCACTGAGCCAGAAAGGGCAAGTCAAAAGTAAAATGCCTTTAGCACAGGGTTAGAGCAGGTTCCAACATAGGCAGGGCAGGTGAGAATTGTGGTCCAAGGGTTGTCCAGTCACATTAGTTAAGTGTGGTTTCATGTAAAATACATAAACATCCTTTGAGCAGACAGTTCCGTTCCTGTCCCCCGTTCCAGTGCGGAGTGCTAGGTGATGGTTGTGGACACTTGGGTTCTCTTTTGGGTTACTACTGTTTTCCCTATGCCTGAATCCCATGTTTGGGGACAGCATTGTCTAACAAAGTTAGGGGATATGAATGGGGATTCTTACTCTTTTTTTTTTTTTTTTTTTTCCCCCCCCTACCAACAACTTGCTGCATTTAGCAGCCTCTCTGCCTTCATTTCTCTAGTGGTAAAGTGGATTTTAATACTTCCTCCAAATAAGAAAAATTTATCTAATGTTTGCTAAGTGCTTTGAAATCTTCAAAGAAGGGTGCAAGAASAACTTGAAATGAGACAAATTCAGTTTTAAAGGGATCCAACATTGCCCATGCACTACAAAGGGTTATGTTGAAAGCTGATGGTGGATGCCTCCTGCTGCTGCCTACAGGGAATGCACTTCACTAAGATCTATGAATGTTTATTGAATTATAAAATGAATTTGTAGTGCAAAACTGCACTGGCACATATAGCAGGTGCCTCCTGCCATGTTTCAGATTGCCAGCCTGAGCAAATTGGCACATGCAGGAGATGTTTGAACAGTCGTGAAAGAAGGGAAACCTTCAAAAGAGTTGTCTGACTTTTCACCAATTTCTGTCAATAAAGATGCCTGTATTGCAAAAAACTTTTAAKATCTGAGCAAAACTGGGGAATAGGAGATTCTTGCTTTCTAGTTTTGGGGGCCTTTGATAATAGCTGTCTTAGGAAGGTACATTCACTGGCTGAGCTCACAGTAGAGACCTTAGTGTTTACTGCATCTGAAAGTTTTTAAGCCCTTATTGGTAATGCTGCTTCTGAAGGGCAATGCAATCCCATCAGTTTGAGCTCATCTCTTGAGCCCAAAATCTCCGGCTGACTGTTGGCAGCACAGCTGTGAGGCAAACTGCCAGAATGTAATTTGTGTGTTGCTCCTCGGGAGGACACCCAGGAGATGAAAGCATCAAACCACATGTGCACCGAGGCACGTGTGCACCAAGGACATTTAGTCCAGGGACCAGACTAAATCTAATGGGAAGTAAATCTGAAATACATATAATGGAGATGTCAGGAGGCCGAGCAACAGCTACTTTCACCTACTGATCCATTACTGTTGTGCCAAATGTACTGTTGTACTTGCTGATGTAGACCTAGSCTAATGCTACTTAATCTGGACCAAATCTAGGACAGTTTGGGAAGGGTGGTGGATGAGAAACTAYGTTCTTATAGGTGCTGCATGAATGTTTTGCAAAGAGTAGTGAGGAAAGAATCTAAAAAGCTGGTTGTTTATTCAACCTTTCTTCTCCATGAAGTTGGTTTTTCAGTAAACAAGCTGCTGAGAGAATCACCTCTATTATTTATAGGGTGGTGGATTTTCCAATGTGTGCTCTCATCAACGACTGGAGATATACAAATTGACTGTATTCTGGCATGGCTGTTTCTCCTCTGTGAGCTTCGAAGATAAAATGCCATTTTAAAAACAGGTTAACTAAGTAGGTCAGTATTTGTTCCAGGATGAGCATGTGTGGTCTTTAAGACAGCTGAAGAAATTCTTTTTGAAAGTCTGCATTTTACAGCATTGAAGAGTTCGGCAATGATGGTTTAGCACAGTTCCTTTTTAAAAGCTGCATACTTCGGTGCTAAGGGGATTAGAGTTGAGCACACTTTAATGAACACCTGTGAAGAGAGTGAACCTGTTTAAAAGAATAGACATGCTGTGCTTCAAAGTAATCCATAGAGAGAAATATGGAGAGCCGTTTTAAAAGAATACTGTGCGTTTTAACTAACTAATCCAGTTAAAAGAATAAATTTTCAATGCACAGAAAGASAAAATACAAGAGAAAGCAGAAGAGAAGGGTTGTGTTATACGGCTACATCTTTCTCTGCTACATTTTTTGTTCTTAATCTGAAGAAAAGCAAGAACACTTTGAATCACCTACCCGAAACAGATATTCAGGGTGCAATTTCAGTGGGGTTTCTCTATGGAAATTGGATTATGCATTTAATGGGTGTCAGTTGTACCTTCTCTGTGCTTTTTAGTTAATAGTTGTTCTGATCCCTCAGGAAATGAGAAACTTTTGAGTGAGGATGTAATGATCATATTCACTAAGGGAGATGTAATAGAATTTTTGCTGACTGATTATTTTATCACCATTAATGCTTCCTTATGATGGTAATGAAAACCTTGAAATATTCAGCTGATGAAATGTTTTATCATGAAGACTGAGCTGGTCTTTTGCAGGACTGAATTTGTGACCTGGTAATGGCTTTAGAAGGCTGGCACAGATGGCAACAGTGGTAAAATACTCAATGAACAGCATACAAATACTGAAGGTCTCTAAGGCTCTTTTCATAGTACTACCTTGTGCTGAATGTCTTTTGTATGAGAAACAAATAGAACCTTGTCTGCTTAGGCAATGCTGCTGGAAAGACCCATCTCCCGTGGTGGGAAGACCAGTAATAAGAGGCTGTTTTTCAAGATTTTTAACTAGATGTCCTGTAACAGTGCTACTCTTCACCCAGCTGTTCATTCCTTCTGCTGTTGCTGATGTACCAAAGCTTTTCCTTGGAGAGGAAGGAACCTTTTCACACATGTTTTGATTAAAATCATACATCATCCTGGCCTCCCCAAATAACTTTTTGCATGGGAGGTATTCTGTCCCTTGAAGCATAACAAATGTACACAGAGATCAAATGAATACAAGGATAAGAAAATGAAATTTTGTCCTTTGTAACCCTACTGTCTGAGCCTCCTGAAGCACTTTAGCAAATTTTAGGTCCTCCTTGAAGGGAGCATTGCTGTCCCTGTTTTAAATACAGGGAAAGGGGGAATGAAGGCCAAAGGGGCTGAAACAAATGAGCTGGACTGGAGTTGAAGGTTGACCTTCCACTTCCGCACAAGACAAGGAGGACTGGAGCTCTCGCCTATATTCGGACGCACCGTAGAGGAGGGAATGTGTGCAAGGGAAGCCAGTGTCAGATCTWCATCTGATTCTCAGGGTAGGCCCCTCTAATCCAGTTTAACCTGATTTCCTTGGCAAATTCTTCACTAGGAATGGATTGGTGCGATGAAGTTTCCCCCTTGCCAGCACCTCACTGGGCTGTCATGCTCCCGGCGAGAGAGGTGCCCGTGCAAAGGGCACGCGAGTGCTATGCCCCTACGCCGGCCCTGCTGGTGGGAGGGGGGGATGGCTGTGCTGCAGCCCTGCCGGTCCCCGGAAGGGACCGCGCTCCACCGGAGACTGGCCCAGGACAGAGGCTTGCCCCTGGGCCCAAGAGCCGTGTCCTCCCTTGACAGGAAACATTTTGCTTTGCTCGTAGGAATGGCAACAAAGCGAGAAGGTTTCCTGAGTTAGTGCTCAAGCGCTGTGGGTTTGCTCAAATGCAGTTGTGAGCTCGAAAGAAGAATTTTGAAAGAATTTAGATATTTTGCCTACAGGGTCTATTGCCTTTTTACGGTGCAGAGCGAAAACATTGATACATCTCTTGTATCTGGAGACATTGATGTCTCCTAGTATCCTTTGTAAAAGGAATTTCTGCTATGAGGACCAACTCTTTAAAAAGTGTATTTAGAGTGATTTAAGGGCATATTTTCTTTTATTGTCAGGTTTCTTTAAGCTATTCAGATGAGACCCAGTTCACCAGACACAGAAACAAAAGAACAGTGTAATCCAAAAATGTGTAAAATGAAGGGAATGAAAGTCTCATCTTAGTCTGTGTGGAATCAGCTYAAAATGGGCCTAAAATAAGTAGGATTTAACTGAAATACAAAAGATCAAACCTCAGAACAAATTGTCAGGTAATTTTAAATAAATCCTCTTTGCTCCTTGTGCTAATAACGAGACTGCTCTGGAAACCTGGATCACTGCTGTTTCAGAGCAAACATCAGTTGCTCTTCCTCTCACCTCAGCACATCAAACCTGAGCAACCCGTAGTGTTTTGTGGCTGAAAAATGTCCCCTGGAATAATAAAACAGATCCTAAAGGTAATTTGAGGTTTCCTTCCTGGTAACTTCGTTGATCCTTTGTAAAGGGGAAAAAGCTCAGTTCCCATACTGAGTATGGGGGGAGAGATCCTCTTGCTGAGGTCAAGGTGTGCCTTCTACTAGATGCCATTGGTTTTTATTAAAAAAAAAAAAAAAGGGGCAGCCCACCCCCTGCTCTTAGTTCTTGTTAAAATTTAGGTAAATAACTTAGAGCCTTCCAAAAATGCGGRCAAGAGTGGAGTTTGGTAGATACCAGGCAAGAAAATCACATATATGATCGATCTCCTTGAAACCTTCTTTCTAGTAGAGGAGAAATTCCTTGCAGAGTATTTTGTCCCTTTTGGATGCCAGGAGCACAGGGATAGTCTTGCTTCATTTCCACTCATCTCCTCCTCTCACCTGGGCAATGTTGGTGCCCTGGGTGGTTGCCCTCTGCCTGGCTCCRGCTGTGCAGCCTTGTCACCAAAGTCACCCACCCGCAGGCAGCACAGGAGGCTGAGTCCTGGGTGCATCCGATGGCAGGGAGGGAAATGAAGTGCCATGAGTAAATTAATTTGCATGTCAGCTGCATGTTGCAGGAAATTAATTGCAGCCGATGAATGGCAGCGACTGATTAGCAGCCCTCAAAAGGTGGCAAACTTTATCAAGATTGGGAGTTGTTTGTGCTTGGTTTAGAAGTAAATCAGAGCTTTGTGTAATCATTTACTCAAGAGTTTTATTCTGTGCAAGTGTATGAGTTGGTTAGAACTAGATTTCATAAACTGTATATCCAGGGAGTGCAGCAGATGAGGAGAGCAGCATGTGCTCCCTATTGTAATACCATAGCAGAGAGGCTGCTCTGGAGAACGCACAGGTAAGCGTCCCAAAGGGTCACTTATCCTACCCGCTGGATAAGGTGTCATTCCCGTAAGGCTGCTTCATGTTGTCATTAATGCTCTGACTACTTATTTTCTCAGTTTAAAAAAAAAAAATCTGTCTTAATCAAAGTACTATAAAATTCAATATATGCTAATCAAATCTTTTGCAAGATTAGCAATTATTAATGTAGATTTTGGGAATGTTTTTGGCACAGCAGGGTGCACAGTGGGAAGGTTGCTTTCTGGCAGTGGTTTGAAGTATTTGGAATTGTTGCATGGTGGAGAGGTAAAGTTCTCAAAAGTTTGTTTTGCCATGTTATTTTGAAGGTCAGTCTCTAAGTGAATAGACAGACAAGAAAGAGATGTTCTGTGGAGGCTTTTGAGCCGTTCTTCCCATTCCTCCCTCCCTCCTTCCCTTTTTTAGGGGAAAAGCTTAAAACAGTAATTATCAACGAAGCTACCCCACAGAAAGCCGGGCATTTTAAAGGGAAGTGTCTGTCTGTAGCTATTTTGCTTTCTTGGCACGTCTGCCTCCTACAGCCCCCGCCTCGGCGGGCGGGCCCGGCCGCGCGGGCTGGCGGGCGGCCTGCGCGTCCCCGCCGCGGGGCTAGGGGGCAGCCTCGGCCCG